>CAKNWT010318968.1:0-10688 GCA_932066315.1 Andricus coriarius
AATGCTTTTCATGTTCTGAAATCATTAATTATTTATTAGCTGATTAATTTTCTGCACAATATTAAATTACATAAATATGGAATTTTAATTTTTTAATATTAACTAACATAAACTGATTATTCACTTTAGGGTTATGCAATTGAATATTGGGTATAATTTATATGATAAAAGTTTATTTATTTTCAAAACACCTCTATTCCAATTATGCAATTTTGGTAACTTTTTGGATGTTGTGAAATGAGTATCTGAATTCAATTTTCAAAATTAGGTTTATAATTTTTTATTAAATTTGTTTAAAAGTTTAATAACAATGACAATTTTTTGGAAAATATGGAATGAACATTATTTAAATGTTTCAATGGGAATAATTTTGTATTGCTTTTTATGTTGGAAACTGATTAATGAATTATTAGCCGATTAGTGTTTTTACAATATTAAATTACATAAAGATTGAATAATAATTTTTTTCTGTTAGGGACGTGAATTAGTTATTGATTTCAAGGTTATGTAGTTGAATATTGGCCACAATTCGTAAAATGAAAGTTTATTTAAATTTAACATATCTCTGTTGCAACTATATAATTTTTTTAAATGTTTGTTTTATTTTGGAATGAGTATCTCAACCCCATTCTCACAATCATATGTAAATATGTTTTAATTTCTTCTGAAAATATTTAAAATGTTAAATATAATTATAATTTTCATAAAAATATACAGAGAATTTATTTGGATGTTTCAATGCAAATATTTGTTCATTAATTTTTACGTTGGAAACTCATAAATTTGTTCACAATATTGAACCACATAATCATTGAATTTTAATTTTTCTTTTGTGTGTAAGAGAAATTGATTACTGACATTAATATTATATCATTTAATATTAGCTATGATCTGTACAATCAAAGTTTATTCATGTTTTATACCTCTATTACAATTGAGTATTCTGGCATGACGTCATGGTTATGATAGGATAGGTGGAAATGTTAGCAAGGTTAGCATATAGTTGGTAAATATTTTGAAATAAAATAAGATATATGCCCAAATTTCAAGTTGCTGTATCATATCGATTTGATCAGAATCGGGCACTATAACTTAAAATTTTGGATACTTGATTTTATTTCGTGATGAAACTGAAAGGTCTTCAACCGCTAAAGTGATACAACATAATTGCGCAAATGCATATTACACTTGAAAAATATTACTATTTATACATTTATAAGTTACTTTTACATTTAGAATATTTTGTCCAAAAAGTCGTATGCATTCCCATGTAAGGATGTACTAACTATGCTAACCTTCGAGACATTTGCACCTATCCTAGCATGATTGTGACTTCTAGGTCAAATACTCAATCATATAATTATTTTAAATGTTTGTGACCAGTCACCAATTATCGAATTCAACTTTTTGCACGCTTCAGAGAAGGAAATGGAAAAAAATGGAAGATTGTCCAAATTGAAGTTGGAAATATCATCTTTAAAATGAGATTAGGAACTTGGTAAAATATCTACTGGTTCTCGAGTTGTCATGGAAAATGTGGAAGCATAACCAAAACGAAAATCGGACGGTCCATTGGTGACTACATTTTTTATCTGTTGTTTTTCGCGCGTTAACAAAAGATTTAAATTCGAAATTCTACTGCCATTTGGCAAACTGATTTTCGTATTGGAAATGCTTCCGCATTTTTTATTATAAGCCGAGAACAAGTGAATATTTCATTATGTTCTTAGTCTCATTTTAAAGAGGAGATTCCAAGCTTTAATTTATGGAAGTTTGAATCTTTTTCAATTCAATTTCCTCAGGCATGGAGTAGTGGGACTTAATATATCGCTAAGATAACCACGAAAAAAGAGAGGCATGTATCTTATTTCAATTTCTCAAATTATATGTGGATATATTTCGATTATTCGGCTATGTTTTTTCATACGCTGTTGTTTTTCTGAATTATTTGAACGTTCTAATATGATAATTTGTTAATGATTAAGCGATGTTTCTTGATTCATAAATTTACAAAAATGGCCATGAAATGAGGATATGAATTCAATTTTCAAAATGACATATACAATGCACATACGTTTTAATTATTCAGCAATATATTTTACAGTGCAAATTCATGTTCAATGATTTTTATATTGAAAACTGAGATGAGAATCGGATTAGAATATGCTTTTTTTAAATTATAGGTATTAATTTGTTAATGATTTACCGATGTGTATACATAAAAAGCATTAATCAATTATTTTCATTCAAATATTGAAATAATTTTTACTTAAATTTTTTTTTTTTCTCTTTTATGTCTGAAAATAGAGGTACTTTAAATGTAAATAAACTTTTATCATACAAATTGTAATAATAAATAATTCAAATAATTTTAACTTTCCATGTTTTTAAATTTTTACTTTCATTTCTAAAAATTTGATTGACTTGTAACCTTTTAAACTAATTGCAGAAAATATAAGTTTCAATAGAATCAGTTAATAATTAATTAATCAGTTCATAACATAAAAAGCATTACACAATTATTTTCGTCAAAACATTCAAATAATTTTTAAATTATATTCTCTTTTAAATTTACAATTTCATTTCTATACATTTAATTTATTAATAACCTATTAAACTAATTTAAACAAAATTAAAATATATCTACATATCATTTTGAAAATTGAATTCAGGTATAATCATTTCACAAGGTCACAGACATTTGAAAAGATTACATAATTGCATTAGAGATATTTTGAAGAAATTTTTGTTTATTATGAACATAATAGCCCATATTCAATTATACAACCCTATAGTAAATAATCAATTTATTTTACTTAATTGAAAATCAATTTAAAGCCATTCTTCATTTATTTTAAAATTGTTAACAAAATTAATCGACTAATGATTAATTAAGTTGTTTACAACATAATAAGCATCAAACTATTATTTTCACTGTAACATTCAAATAATTTTTACTTTATATTTTTTTGAACTTGAAATTTCATTTCTGAAAATTTGAAATATTAAAAAAAAAAATTTTCAACATAATATTTAGATTTTGTTTTGAAAATTGAATGGAGATACTCTTTTAAGCATTAATCTATAATTTTTATTGAAACATTCAAATAATTGTTACTTCATATTTATTTTAATTTGAATTTCATTTCTGAAAATTTGATTTTAATTTAAATAATTCCAGAAAATTTAAGTTTTAATAGAATCAGTTAATAATTAAAATGATTTTCACATTATATATATGATTATTTGCTTGAAATTGCATTTCTATACATTTAATTTAATAATAATCTTAAAAATTAATTTAAAAAAAAATATATGGAACTGTAACTTTCATTAAAACATTCAATTAATTTTTACTTTACATTTTTTCAAATTTAATTATTAAGAGAGTTAATCAGACACAAAAAATACATGAATTGTACTTTATAATATATCAACACTTTTGAAACAATAGGAAGGTCATATTGTGAAATAGTAGACGTGAAGAAGCCTGGAGCTAATTTGAAAACATTGCCTTCCGATTGTTTGAACAAAGTAAAGTAAGCATACTTTTTATTGCATTTTTATGGTTTTCTATAAAAAATTGGAATTATTCAAGGGAGCGTCGATTTATATAAAAAGTATATTGCTTAAAAGGCTGTAAAGAGATAATTATTTGTAAGAAATATTTGTTTGGAATGATCTCCTTCGTATTCTTGATTGAAAGAAAAGTTTCTTCCAACAAACTGAATAAATGTTTACTTTAGCGAAATAATTATTTCGTTGAAATGAACCATCATTAGTTATAAATAATTTCTTTGTTGTTCATTTGAACAAAGCTAAAGACTTGAGTTAAATTTGGAAAAATTGATCGATTCAAATGCGTCCTGATCAATTAAAATAACCGAAGCCATTGGACCAAAGAAATATTTCTTTGAAGGACTAACAAGATATGAACGAATCTAGACGATACTAAGTCGAGGAACGTATTTCCTTGAATGTACCGAATATCCATTTTAATGAAGAAAATATAGCCAAAGAATTCATATCTTTAGTATATTCAAATAATAAATGTATAATACAATCAATGTACCCATGTATATTAAATTTCATTTGCATGTGTATAAAGTCATTTGCATATATTATATATGAAGTCAACAACTATACTACCAGAATAATTCTATTAAATACCGAATTCCAAATTTTTTAAATTAGCTGTACTTGTAATTTCGACTATGGGATCTGTTTGGTATTTTTCCTGGCGTATTTCAATACTTAATACCCAAACACCATCAGCAAAATTATAAAAATTGGCTGTATTTTCCGTTTCGATTCCTAGGTACGTTCTGGCGATTCTTTTTAGTGCACTTTTGTCATTAGGAAATTTCAGGTACTCGAATAAACCAGGTGTTGAAATTTTTTTCCGAAAACAGAGGTAAATTAAACATGAATTATCATTTTGGAAATAATTGATAAATGTCCGTCTTCAGGTATGTAAACCCATTAAAACTCAGAAAAATTTGAAAACTCTGCAAACAAGAAATTTTTTAACACTTTTTTTTAGTGTGGGTAACCAGGGTGAACGTCTGACAATTTTAAATTGTTTAAACTTTTTTAGAATACCAATATGCTACTTTTTTGAATTTTTTTAGCGATTTCGCATCCCAGAATTTCTTATTTTCGACACACTTTAGAAGGAATATTCCTGCATTCAGAAAAGACATGTTTAGGAAATTCATAATCTTGCACATTTCGTAAACTTACGTTAAAAAAAGTAATTTGGAAATTCATTTTTAAAATACGCAACTGTTTGGTTAAAAATTAATCTCGCTTGGTTGACGATTCAAATATTCTGTTAAAAATTAAAAAATTTTTATTGAATTTTACTATTTTTGCTTTCAAATAGAAATATTTTTTGGTTTACATATCAAATTTGGTTTAAAATTGAACTAAATTTTAGGAAGGTAATTTTTTTTGAAGATTCACGATTTTAGTTTAAAATCCAACTATTTAGTTCGGAATTACCTTTTTTGTTGACAATCAACATTTTCTGGTAGAAAACTTTTTTTCAGAGAATTCATTATGGCTAAAAATGTATCTTTCTTCATTATAAAATCAGACCTTTGTCTGAAAATTAAACCTGTTTGCTGCAAATTTAAATATTTTGTTAAAAATTTGTTCTTTTAGATTGAAAATTCATATTATGTGTTGAATATTAAACTTTTCTGGTTGAAAATTCAACTGTCTTCTAAATTTTGTTGGCTTAACAAATGATCTATTTGGATCAACTATTCTGTTGAAAAATTCTAATATTTAAGGGAAGAATCAACTATGTTGTTAAATTCATCTTCTTTGATCGAAACCTCAACTATTTGTTTAAAAATTCATCTTTCAAATTATTTATTTTATTTCGTAATAGAGCTATTGTTAATTTTTTACCAGTATCATTAAGTGCTTAAAAATACAACAAATGCTTTTAAAAAATTACAACACCGCAAGTGACGAAAATAATTCTATTAACCCTTAGTTACCCCACGGCGGTCAAAATGACTGAGCGGGTTTTTGAAAGTGGCGCAATTTCTGTATAACCAGGGTAGAAGGCCAGGACTATTCTCGAAACGAGAAAAAACAGTCTCAAAATTATGAATTTTCCATAGAATCTCAAAATGAGCCAGCCATTTTGGATGAAAATTTCAAAAGGGCATTTTCAAAATTTTCGAGATCACTTTTTTAAAGATTTTGTCGCCCGCGCATAATGGCCTTGTATTTCTTTCCTTCAAAATAACCCGCTTCCATAAATATGCACTGTCAGATTTTCTTGAAATGTAACCTTTGGAGTTATATTAATTAATAAATAAATTCCGCGACTGTACTCTGTGACCGTATTCCTCAAACATCAGTAGTAGAGGTGGGCTGACTCCGCGTTGACCACTTCTACTGTCGGTCCCCGTGCGCCTAGTGAGACCGTCGCAGTACAGTCAGACGACCGGTCCTTCTCCCGCGTCCGCGCTGGTAGTACCTCAGTAGCACCAACCGCCGTGTAAATGAGTATCCTTCGAGTTCGTTGACGCGACCGCCTGCCTACAGAGTAGTGTTCGGACGAAACCGAAAAAACAAAAAGGAAGAAGTGAACGCTTAGTTTCATATATATATATATATATACGAGACCGATCGCGGGCTTGAGCGCGCGTTTTTCGTATTTGAAAATTTATTTTGCTGTAAAGAATTCGAGGGCATGTGAAACTTTGCCGTAAGAGCAAATTACTTTACGCAGGTTTTTGTGAGTAATTTTTCAAAAAAATAATGGTTGTCAGATGTCCGTGTTCATGTTCTTTACATCTGGGCAATAATATTTTTGTTTGAAATTGTAGATTGTAAATAAAAACCCACGTAATCAAAATTGTTGTATAGTTAAGTATCCTGTAACCTCAAGATGTTTTGAAAACATTTTTTATCGATTGTTTAAAAAGTAAACTAATTATTTTAGTCAAATAATTATGTGTATACAGAATTTTTAATCGTTTTATTTGGGCGTTGTTCTCCCAAGAAAATACGTAAAGATTTCCAAGATCTAACTCGAGAAAATGCCACGTACAATTGTCTATGATTGAATACATCTTTACGAAGATCTACTCCAATTTTTTCGAAAGTTTGTCCTTGGCTTCTATTAATTGTCATCGCAAATGCTAATTTGATTGGAAAATGCCGCCGCCTAAAAGCGAAAGGGTAAACGTCGTCACAATATAATGAAATGCGATGCATGAACACAATATTTCTTGCTTTATCCCCTATTAAGATACGACATCTTCAAAGATTATTAGCAAGTTCAAGTATTTGTAATCGCGTTCCGTTGCATAAACCTTCATTGATACTTAAGTTTGGTATGAGCATTACAATCGAATTATTTCTTAACCGTAATTCATACGGTAAAAAATTAGGATGGTTCAAAGTATTCAGAAACTCCTGCAGTATCACATTAGTAATATCTCCATTACCGCAATTTTCCGTACTATCCATACTTGTGTAAATCCGTTCTGTTTTGTCGACTATTTTGTCAACTCTGCAATTGATTTTTTTAACATCGACGTTACGTGCAGACAATACAGTCATCTTAGGTAGATCTTCATATCTACGATTAATAATTGTTTCTTTAAACATGATTTCTACTATATCGTCAGTTCTAGGAGCTACACATTGTTCTGGTGCTAAAAGATTATTATCATTGTCATTGAAACTACCATTGCCAACAGACAACAGATACTTAGCAAATTCTGCTTCCCCTGGTAAAGTTCGCATATTTTCAGTTAATGAAAACACTGGAAAATGTTTCCATAGTACACTGAACTTGATAGATGAATTTACCAATTCACTTCGTATAGCACCGACTTACACAGGTAATAATTGCCTAAAATCGCCTCCTAACAGCATTTTTCCCGCCGAATGGCAAGCCGTTATTCATGAAATCTCGCAGAGTTCTGACAATCAATTCCAATGCATATCTTGGTGCCATTGGAGCCTCATGCCAAATGAAAATATCGACGTTTCTCAAATATTGTGCATTTTTTGATTGATTTCGGATGTTTGATAGGGAATCAGAAAATAGAGGAACAGGCATACCGAAAGTTTTGTGCACAGTTTTCCCATGGGGAACTAATATTGCAGCAATTCCTGTAATTGTACAAATAATTTTCTATTTTATTCGTAAAAAATTATACAATGTAGTGTAAATGAATGTTTTGCCTGATCCACCTGGCCCATCAATGTAGAAGCATGAAGTACTTGTTTCATTTGTAATGAAAACATTCAATACTTTATCGAGAATATCCTTCTGTTTTGGGTTAAGTTTTTCATATTGTCTTTTTCCAATTTCTTCATGTTGGTGAGCTGAAATTTCGTCAGCATTAGCTTGTTCATCGATAATTATATTGATTTCATTTAATTGCGGCATCGTTGGTAAATAACTAACATCAGATCTGTCACGTAAGAGATAGGTATTATTTGCAATGTATGCTCTTCAATGGGCTTCCTCTAAAGTACAATTTCTTAGAAAGTTTTGGGACATAGAATTTTGGAATTTTTCCCAGAGTTCTTCTGCATTGTTCGGATGTCAGTATATTAAATACGTACAAACAAAGGTCTTAATTGATAAGGCATCATCTATATTTCTCCTTCTGTAATTGCACGATCCCACTCTGTGTCATCTTCGATGAGACCCAATGCTAAACATGCGCTGTGAAAGGTATCGTGTGTATTGCCATTGAATGTTCTAATATCATCAAAACTTGTTGCTTCTTTAACAGTTATCAGTAATGATCTTAGATGAAATAGTTCTGCTTCACTGGGACTGAAAGAATACATGCTTGCAATAACGTTAAATTGCGTTTTTCGAATAACCCAGTTAGATGTATTGACATCCGCTTGTTTCTTGAATACATAATGAGACGGGATTTCTGCATATGTGAATTGTCTAGCTTCGGGAATCCAATTTAATCCGAACTCGAATTGAAAATTCAGTATATATCAATCCGAATTCGGATTCATTTGGTTTGAAAATTTGGTTCGGATTCGTCCGGATTGGTTCGTTTTGGAGTTCGGATTGAACCGGATTGAGGCGGATTAACTGTTAAACGATTTATTCGGATACAGATTCCGCAATGATTCGGGTTGGTTCGGAAGGAAAACCTATCCGTTACTTTCGCCAGGGTAATCTCCGAAACTACCGAATTATTTGGTCTGAAATTTTTACCTCATATTCCATACATATACATCAACCGGTGGTAGCAGATTTATATACAATTTTTAATTTTTACTATTATTTTTTTTGCAAAAAATAAGACAAAAAATGAGATTTTTTTTTTCTTTCGAATTTCCGCCATTTTTTTTTTTCAATGTAAATGAAAAAATCTGTTACCCCCGGTTGATGTGCATGTATATGTAACATTTTGTCAAAATCTTCCAAAATCTACATTTTGTTTTAAATGTCTTGAAATTGTTCCAGGTTTTAAATTATTTTTAAAATTTTTTCAAAACTTTTCAATATCTTCTAAATGAGTAGCATCTTTCCTACAAACATTTTTTATTCTGAAAAATGACTTGAAATCTTTCAAAATTCTTGAAAACCCTTTTTCAAAATCTTCCAAAATCTACATTTTGTTTCAAATTCCTTGAAATTGTTGCATGTTTTAAATTATTTAAAAAATTTTTTGAAAACTTTTCAATGTCTTTTAAAATGAGTAGAATTTTTGTAACCAAATTTTTAATTCTGCAAAATGACTTAAAATCTTTCAAAATTCTTAAAAACCTTTTTTCAAAATCTTCCCAAATCTACATTTTGTTTTAAATTCCATAAAATCGTTCCAGATTTTAAATTATTTAAAAAATTTTTTCAAAACTTTTCAATATCTTTTAAAATGAGTAGCATGTTTCCTAAACAAATTTTTAATTCTGCAAAATGACTTTAAATCTTTAAAAATTCTTAAAAACCTTCTTTCAATATCTTCCAAAATCTACATTTCGTTTTAAATGTCTTGAAACGGTTCCAGGTTTTAAATTATTTTTAACAATTTTTCAAAACTTTTCAATATCTTTTAAAATGAGTAGCATTTTTCCTGAACAAATTTCTAATTCTGCAAAATGACTAAATCTTTAAAAATGCCTAAAAACCTTTTTTCAGTATCTTCCAAAATCTACATTTTGGTTTAAATTCTTTGAAATCGTTCCAGGTTTTAAATTATTTTTGAAATTTTTTCAAAACTTTTCAATATCTTTTAAAATGAGTAGCACTTTTCCTGAATAAATTTTTAATTCTGCAAAATGACTTTAAATCTTTAAAAATTCCTAAAAGCCTTTTTTTCAATATCTTCCAAAATCTACATATTGTTTTAGATTCTTCGAAATCGTTCCAGGTTTTAAATTATTTTCGAAATTTTTTCAAAACTTTTCAATATCTTCTAAATGAGAAGCATCTTTCCTAAAAAAAATTTTAATTCTGCAAAATGACTTGAAATCTTTCAAAATTCTTAAAAACCTTTTTTCAAAATCTTCCAAAATCTACATTTTGTTTTAAATTTATTAAAATCGTTCGAGGTTTTTAATTATTTTTGAAATTTTTTTAAAACCTTTTAATATATATTTTAAAATGAGTAGCATTTTTCATTAAAAAAATGTTTAATTCTGAAAAATGAAAAAATTGCCTTAAAATCTTCCACAAACTTTTCTGACAATTTTGGAATTTTTTCGAAATGTTTTGAAATTTTGTGCAATTTTATTTGGAAAAGTTTTTCATTCTCTTGAAACCTTTCATTCTGAAAAAGATTCTGAAGTTTGTTTGGAAATCTTGAAAAATCGATTTTTTTTTAATTTTATGAAATCGACTTGTTGTTTGTAATTTTATAAAAACTTTGCGAATTCTCTTAATATTTCTCAAACTAACACACATTTTTTGTAAAATGTTGTAAACGTGCAGAATTGAAAAATTTTGCTTTAAAATTTTCTACATTATTTTTCGAAATTTTAGAGAATCATTTTTAAATAATCTCTTAAAACCAAATAAAACATTATTTAAATTTTACCAGGAATTATAAGCAACGTTTTTTATTTTCTTGAAACCATAAAAATTCGCAAGGTAAACTGTTCGGCGAAATTTTCGGCAAAATTCTGTTTATTATTCTCGTACATCACAAAAAAAAACTTGATAGAATTTCAATCTA
>CAKNWT010318978.1:0-10805 GCA_932066315.1 Andricus coriarius
GACATTTTTTTAAATACTTCAAAATATTACAAATCCTTTGAAATCCCTTCAAATCATTAAAAAAAAATGCAATGGAGCCATTAAATATCTCAAGACCTTTTAAAACTTTCAAAATCACTTATAACGTTTTAAAGTTTTCGTAAATGCCTTGGAATCTTTTAAATTACTCTAGAATGTTTCAAATCCTCTGAAACAAGTAAATTACTGAAATCAAATGAAAAATCCTTGGAATCTTAAAGAAAACTCTAAAAGTTTTCAAATCTTTTAATTTTTTTGAAATTCCCTAAGATATTCTTAATCTTAAAAAAAATTTTCAAATTATTGAATTAAATACAAAATTCCTTGAAATACTTCAAAACTCCCTTAAATATTTTAGGCTCATCAAAATTTGTTTAAATTCCTTGAAATTATTGACATCTCTTTAAAATGCCTTGGATTCTTTTAAAATACACTAGAAGATGTCCAATGCTTTAACATTTCTTCAAATTATTGAAATGAAAAAAATTCCTTGGAATCTTCTGAAATTCTCTCAAATATTTTCCTAAAATATATATTCAGTTGAAATCTCGTAAAATCACTCGATATTTTTTAAATCCTCTGAAATCCAATTAAATTAATGAAATCAATTGCAAATTCCTTCGAATCTGTTAAAAAGCCCTAAAACATTTCAAATCCTTCTAAATCTTTTAAAAAATCATTGATATTATTTAAGTATCTTGAAAAAGCCTTAAATTCTTCTATAAACTTTTCAAAGCTTTAAAAAATGACCCAGAATCTTTCTAAATCATTTGATATCAGTTAAATTACTGAAACCAATTGAAAATTTCTTAGAATCTTTTAAAATACTGTAAAAGTTTTCAAACCCTTAACATTTTTTTTTAATTCCTTAAAATGTTATAAAACTTTCGAAAATGCCGTGAAAATTTTTAATATGCTTAAAAATATTTAAAATACTTTGAGATCAATTAAATTACTAAAATAAAATGAAAATTCCTCGGAATATTTTGAAATACTATAAAAGTTTTCAAATTCTCTAAAATTTGGTTTAACTCTTTTAAGTTACGTAAATATTTTGAAAATTCCTTGCATTTTTTTGAAATTATATGAAACTCTCCTATTCCTATAAAATCCCTTGAAATTGTTGAAACAATTACCTAAAGAATTCCCAAAAATATTTCCAGTTCTTTAAAATCACTTTAAACTTTTTAGAACTTTTGAAAATTCCTTGCAAACTTTTAAAATTTCCCAAAGAATTATTTTAAATATTTTAAACTCACTCGAAACCTTTTAAAGCTTCCGAAAATACCTTGTAATCTTTTATAATACTCTAAAATATTTTAAATCCTTTTAAATCAATTGAATTACTAAAATCAGTTGAAAATTCCTTGAAATCTATGAAAATATCCTAAAATATTTCAAACACTTTAAAATTTGTTGACATTCATTGAAATTATTGACATCTCCTTCAAATGCCCTAAAATATGCCCAGTCCTTTAAAATTCCTTCAAATTATGAAAATAGATATAAAATTCCTTGGAATCTTCTAAAATTCTTTCAATTATTTTCCTACAATATATGGGTGTTTTTTTTAACTTGAGACATCGAAATATCTAAAAAAAGACTCATCCTATGAAAAAAATATCCGGAATAAAAAGTTTTTATTTTGGAGAGGAAAAAGCGACTTTGAACAAATGTACCCCCCTCCCCCCTGCCTCCTGGGGGGTGGGGTGGGGTAAATTTGTTCAAAGTCGCTTTTTCCCCTCGAAAATAAAAAATTTTTATTACGGATATTTTTTCATAAGATGCGAATTTTTTTTAGATATTTGGATGTCTCAAGTTTAAAAAACACCCAGTATATCAATTAGAAATCTTTTAAAATCACTTGAAATTTTTTAAATCCTCTGAAATCCTATTAAATTAGTGAAAGCAATTAAAAGTTCCTTATAACCTTTTATATTACCTCAAAATATTTTAAATCTTTTGAAATTCCTTGCAATTGTTTAAAGCTCTTGAAAATTCCTTGGATTAAAAAAAATACTCTATAGCCTTTAAACTTCTTTGAGATACCTTCAAATTATCAAAATCAATTCCTCAAAGTATCGGTGATTGTTTTTTATCAGGAGGGTCCCTTAAGAGCATAAAAATGCTTAATTTGAACACTTTTTAAAATTATAAAATGTTTGATCTGTAGACATACACAAATCTGTAAAATACTTCTATTCAAACAGACAAAATTAATTATTCGAATATGTCACTCTAAGGAAATGGAGATTTTAATCCTATAGGTAAAGTAGAACCGAAACGAACACGAGTTTCACAAACTCTGTCTCTATTTAACACAGTAACAGTAACACGCCATGGCCCTATGCTCTTCTCTTTACTCACCATTTTTATTGCTTTCATCATTCATTCATATTGTATAAAACACGCGGATCAGATTACTAAATACGAAGAAACACGTTGTCGTATTATCGAACTTGAACTACAATTCGATTCGATTGCACAAGCCCACAACAAAAATTTTTTGTTCTGAGTCTTGGATGCCAATATGATATTCCCATGTGATTTTTCCCGCTGAAACCGAATCAAAAAACACCCGAAAAATCCCTAAAACCGGTCAAATCATTTACCCCATACCACTTTCACCCCCCCCCCCCCGCCAAATTGGTAACCCTATAACACCATAATCTCATAATCCCCTAGCCTCGTGATATCATAACTGCATAACCTCTGAACCCCGTAACCTCATTTCATAGAAGAATCTGGTTCGGGAAAACAGAACAAATTCGTGAGTTTTTCTTGTGGAACATAGTCATGGGTGAGGTAGGTACCCACGAAGTAGTATAAGGAGATTCAACTCTATGGGCAATTTCGGAAAATTGTACCCCCCATTTTTCCGTGCCCACATCCTATAGCAAACCAGATAAAATATCGTAGCGCCTCTTGCGGAAACCCGTTATAACATAGGTTTTGGAGGTAGTTTTGAAAAAGGTCGCGATGAGTTTACGTTCGTCAGTTGTGACAGCCGGTAGCAGAGATATAAGTATGTTTATTTTAAAGTTTTTTAGAAAGTGCAGTGTGTATGCAGTTTTAAAAGTAAGTACTTTTGAATACAAGAAAGACGTATACGATGTATTGCATGCTCTGTGAGAAGTGACGATTTTCTAAACCATTACGCTGACGATTTATAAAAGTGTAACCTATAATTTTATTTCGAAAGGGTAACGATGTTAATTAGTTACTTTGCTTGCAAATCGTCGCGTGGTGGGCGGAAAAAAGGGATGACCTTAAAAAGCGTAATTTATTTTCGCCTAAGACGGTCAGTATATGATAATATTGAGTGTTTTTTGAGGTTATGTCAAAATACAGACGTGTAGAGATAAAACGGGTTGCGGATTCGGTTTCAGCGGGGAAAAATACATGGGAATATCATATTGGCATCCAAGACTCAAAACAAATTTTTTTTTGTGGGCCTGTGTTATAATCCACAACAGTGATCCCAAAATACTTGCGGATGCTTGAACTGAACGGTGCTCATTGGCTCTAGTTCGCATACAGGCGCGCACTACAGCCAATCAACTATACTAGAATCCAAACATGCGCAGATAAAGGCGACTCAATTAGCATCACTGATTTCAAATGCGTTACCATACATAGACACACACTACTGTTAAGCAGAGAGGATATGAGCGGCCTACAGTAAGCCAGCGTTACCAAAAGCGTTACTCTCGAAAATCGTCATAATCGAAAACGATAATATCGTTTAGAGATTTTATATTAAGGATCGGAGAGGATATGAGCGGCCTACAGTAAGCAAGCGTTACCAAAAGCGTTACTCTCGAAAATCGTCATAATCGAAAACGACAATATCGTTTAGAGATTTTGTATATTTTCATAAGAAGTTTCGTGGATGTGTTACTCATAATACAATTATTGCTTTAAATAAGGAACGTTCATATATGCTCATAAAGTAAACATATTTCGGTATAAATACGATTCCCTTGACGCCATTTCTTTAAAAGAAGGCTTTTCATTGACTCTTTATTCGTATTTTGACAAATTAATTTTTCATTTCAAGTTAGTCATAAGTATTAGTCACAGTTCATTTATAGCTCAAAATGTTCAAAAACTTCTAAATTTAAGGTACCGTTTTCTTTTTAAATTAAAGCTTTTGACATTTCGGAAAGATTTGTATGTTTGAATTTTTTATAATGAATTCTATTAATTTTTTATTTAACAACAAAATTGACATTTTTTCTAACTTTTCAGAAGTACCATTTTTTTTAAAAGATTTGTAGATCTATCATAGAAAGTTTTATATTTGTGCTAAAATTATCTAGAAATAATTTGCGGTTGATGAGAATAATTTAAAAAAAAATTTGTTACATTGTAAACAAATTAATGAAAAAGTTATTTTCGAGATTAGGAATGTTTTGATAAGAATTTTTTAAAATATTTACGGAACAAGTAAAAAACATTTATTTTATCAACTAAAAAAATTATGCTCGAAATTACTCGCTGGAACTTTCGTCAGGGAGAGTTAGTCTCACCCCGGGCTCGTGTACCCGCTTTCTGGTAGGCTTCGCACTCGTTGAAGGGAGGCTGGAGATTTCCCTCAGGGTAGTCCTAGGAGGGGGCTTTGTAATGGTCGAGAGGAAATATACCAGTTTTGGTGGCGACAATTCGATGGGCTTCGGAGACGAAAACTCGATGGGAGAGGTGCGCAGCTCAAATAGATCCTCCTCCTCTAAGGGGTGAATACTTCCTCGCGAGGAATGAGCTCTTCGTATTTCAAGGTGGAGATATCGACCGGTGAAGAATAACCCTCCAAGTCTGATAGGACCTGATCAAGCTGTCGGGCAAGGTTTAGCTCCTCGATAACCTCTTCCCGAGAAATCGCCTGGTCGGTGGTTTCAGGCGCGTTCTCAATCGAAGTTTAGTTGGCTGGGAGCCCTTTTGCTCAGTTCCGGCGATCTCCGCGAATCCTCTTCTTACGTTTGGGTGGCAAGGGAACATAAGCTCCCAAGTTTGCCAGCTGGTTAGCAAGGGATCGGCGATACCGATCTGTTCAGCGTTTGTGTTGGCTCGGCCAATTCACTAGGGGCAGGTCCATCTGAAGTCAAAAAGCCATTCCCTGGTGGTCACGGTTTCCAACATGATGGGCAACTAGGATCCCAGATCCTTTCGACGAAGGACCGAGAAGTGAAAGGAAAATCCTCGATCCTCTTGACCGAGGACCAAGCAGTAAGAAGGAAAAATCCTTGATCCACTTAACAGAGGACCGAGAAGTAAGAGGAAAAACCCCAGATCCTCTTGATAGAGGACCGAGAAATGAGAGAAAAAATTCCCGGATCTTCTTACCAGAGGACCGAGAGAGTAAAAAGGTTGAGCGATAGAAGAAGCAATTCCCAGATCCTCTTAACAGAGGACTGAGAGAGTAAAAAAGCTGAGAGATAGAAGAAGAAATTCCCAGATCCTCTTAACAGAGGACCGAGAGAGTAAAAGGACTCAGAGATAGAAGAAATTCTCAGATCCTCTTAAAAGAGGACCGAGAGAGGAAAAGGTCTAAAAGATAGTAGAAATTCCCAGATCCTCTTACAAGAGAACCGAGAGATAAAATAAGAAATTCCCAGATCCTCTTAACAGAGGACCGAGAGAGGAGAATAGAACAACTCGCAAAGTTGCTTTCGGCTGGTGAGAATTTCCCCGGATTTCGGAGGCTTCCTTCTTCTCCATTCGAAGTGGCTTCTAGTGCTTTTTCCTTCCTTCACTTTTTGTATACTGGGTAACACGAACAAGTCGGATTGTTTTCGTTTTTTAATGCGAAAAAATACTAATAAGTCGATGTTAGGGTTTGAAAAAATCGGGAAGTCAGGGTTAGTGGTTTGAATAAGTAAGTCGAGTCTAAGTCGAGGACTAAGGTCGGAGCGTCAACTTTACCGGGTGGTGACTGAATCGGTACTGACTGTGAGCTTACAGCGAGCAAATGCCTCAATCATCTGAGAGCAGCGCTGTGGAGTGAGTAGCAACTAATTGACCTATCGACGTATCGATTCATCGAAGGTTGCGACTGGCGCGCGAAAATTCAAATGAACTAAAAGTTAAAAGGTAGTTAAAAAATAGAAGTGTTGTGCCGTCGGTCTGTGTTAGTATAGTTGGGAGCTGTTGTTTTGAGAAGTGTAAGAGAAAATCATTTCAGAGAAATTTAATTGTGTAACAATCCTAGGGGCTGTTGCCTTCAAAACAACAAATCACAACATATCTTTCATATAGCTTAAAGTTATATAGTTTTAATCCAGGCTCAAATTCTTACTTTTTAAAAATACTTAATCCTAACCAACTTAAAATTCGAGCAAAAATCTTATGCGATTTTAACTAAACTTTACTCTTTAATGCTTTTTACCTAAAGGAGAAACGTATAATGGTAGTAAATTCGCAAAATTATTTACATCAACTTACCGACTATGACTTTACTAATGCGATTCTACTATAATTTACTCGATAATCCTTTTTACCTAAAGGAGAAACGTAAACTCGTAGTAAAATCGCAGAAATACTTACATTAACTTACAGACTAAATGATTACTGTTCTTATTCTACTATTATTTGCTCGTTAATCTTTTTCACCTAAAGAAGAAACGTATATTGGTGGTAAAACTGCAAAGCTATTTACATTAACTTACCTACTATAAGTTTACCGATGCGATTTTACTATTATTTACTCTTTAATCCTTTTTACCGAAAGTAGAAACTTATATTGGTAGTAAAATTGCAAAATTATTTACATTTACTTACCTACTGTAAGTTTACCGATGCGATTTTGCTATTATTTACTCGTTAATCCCTTTTACCTGAAGGAGAAACGTATACTGGTAACAAAATCGCAAGAATACATACATTAACTTACAGACTACATGGTTACAATATAACGTATACCATACCTATCTAACTTTCTATAGTTCTTCTTACTGGTCTGTGGGCGAAGCTGGTAACGTGCGTTATCCATCGTTTGCAACGTGGAGGCTCTTGTACGTCCTACAAGAAATGATTTTCTATGGTTTGAGCTGGAAACCCGACCCTTTGGGTGTCGAAAGCGGCTGGGACGACTAGTTGCAGTGACCCGTCCCTGCTATTCGGACCCCCTACTGGGACAGCTGGCTTAGCAGACTCAATTTCACCTGGGGGTTTTAGGTTTCGTCCCTCAGGTGTCACGTGGAAAGTGGGAGTTCCATCTTGAATGTCATCGATGATCGCATGATTGTTTGTTGTCTCCTCCTTGTCTTGATAAGCGAAGAGTGGCGAGTGATGGTAAGCAGGAGGATATACCGGACGTAGATCCTTCTCGTGTACGTTCACCAACCTCTCATTTAAGTCGATGCTGTAAATCCAATTACTGAGAATGTCCTTTATTGGATACCGAGCTTGCCAGCGTATCGCCAGCTCTACGTTCAATTTCTTCTTGAATTCGGGGTAGAGTATGAGTAGCGTCGTCCAAAATAGAATTCAGTTTACGAAAATTAATGCAAAATCTCGGTTTTCCCTCTTCTTTCTTAGCCAGGACGATGGGTGAACTGTACTGCGATTGACGAGGTTCAATGACTCTTTCTGCGAGCATTTCCTGGACTTTTTCCGAAACTGCCGCTCTTTTCTCCTCGGAACAGGGATACGGTCGCAAACAAAAAGGCTTGTGGCTGGTTAACCGTATTTCATGCTGAGCCGATTGAGTTTTAGTTAACTGTCCTTGAGGATTCAGGGTATTTTGAAATCGCCGCACGAATTCATTGAATTCGTCCTTCCAAAACGGAACTTGTTCTCTGCTTCGATCACCGGGGGTTCGGCTTGCTGGCATTCACGTATCCAGTTTGTTAAATAAAGGGTGTACCTGGTATCCCTACCCACGTAGAGTCTTACACCCGGAATATTGATACAGACTTTCTGATCAGAGATCCAGGGTAATCCCAGGATTAGAGGTTCATGGAGTTCATTGGTGATTAGACACGGCCACTCGATCTGGTGACCCCCAAGGCTGATTGAAAGTGTTACCTTACCTTGAGACATCATAATTGCTCCGGATGTGGCTAAATCTATTTTCTAAACGCAGTGTGTCATGAAGTTTTCCGTAGCGGCCGTATCCAGTAATCCCACGATCTCATCCTCATTGAAGTGACCTCGGACTCGGGGTAATCGGAGATATTCTGTGGAAGTTGGCAATAGACTGGCTACTGAGAGCTGGGGGCGGTGGAGGGTGGCTTGTCCACCGCCCGTCTCCAGTTTTCCGAGTTAGAGCCTTGCCTGGCACTGCGTTCGGCCACTTTCTTCTTATATACGTCACAATCCCTATGGAGATGATAACCGGGACAATGCCAACACATGGCAGTCGCTCCTGGACCCTCCACCCTCCTTGGAGGTTTTCGATCTTCTTTTTTAGAGCAGCACGGGTTTCCTCTTTCTCGTCGTGTTCAGCTTCGACGATCCGTGATAATAGGGTCTCGAAGGTCGCGGGGGCGGAGGCTCTGATTCGTTGCAGGATTCCCGGACGGATTAGTTCCATCAGAACTATAACCAAATTCTGCGCGGAGGCCTAGGGGTGTAGTCTCTTATACAGCAGTCTCTTTCGATGTAAAAACACCACTACAGATTCTTTATCGGTTTCCCAAACGGAATAGAGTTGAGCTTGTAACCTTCCCAGGATAGTCGGCGAATCGTACTGACCGAGGAGGAGGTCTCTAAACTATTCCCAGGCGAAATTTAAGCCTCGGTAATCCTCTCACCATTGTAAAGCCGCCCCTTCTAACGAGGAGAATGCGGTTATTGTTTTATGGACTTCCGGGATGCACATATTGATGAAATAGGCCTTAATGTTGCAAAGAAAAACTTCTGAGTTCTCATGATCCTTCCTCAAGAATTCTGGAATCAGATTCACCCGTGCAATGCCTCGAAGGAATTCTCGAAATCCATGCCAGAAAGAGAGGGAGATCCCATGGGAACCTATTCGCGTTCTCTGATTTACCCCTGGATATTCGGTCGGGTAGTCTACAGAATAGGTAGGTGGATACGTTACTGGTTATATAGCCGAATAGGTTCCAGGGTGTGCAGCTGGATAGGCTGCTGGGGCAGCCACTGCGTAGGTTCCCTGATAAGCTGCCAGGTATTTTGCAGAAGGGTCAGCCGGATAGGCTCCATCTTAAGCTGCCGGATAGCTTCCGGAAGGTGCAGCCGGATAGGCTCCTTGATTGACAGCCGGGTATGCCCCCTGATAAGCTGTCGGATAGGTTCCGGAAGGTGCAGCTGGATATGCTTGAGATCGCAACTGGTGGGATCCCCGTTAATAAGCCTATAGTTGTAGCCAAGTCACTTTCAGGGTAGACAGGTGGTAAGGTTCCCGGAAATCTTTCTCCAGATATGCATTCCCGATCATCCCCAGAAACGCTATCTGGCAGATTGGTTCGTAGCGAAGCCGGCAGAACGCCCATGAATGTTACTTAGGTTGCCGAAGCTGTTGTATACGTGGTCTGAGTTCCAGTCGCTGTTAAAGTTATCAGAGGTGCAGTGGTCGTAGTATTCGGAAGGTTGTTTGAGGACATGACTGGAAAAGCCCGGGTAGGTAGCCCTGGGGGTGTACCGCCATACGTACTCGCTTCAGAGAGATTGAGTAGGGAGTTGGCCCCTTCCCCTGGGGAATCCGCCTCTCGAGATGAAGGTGCCATTTGCCATGAGTGTCCCTTGATGTTTCATGGTAACAGCTGAATGGACCTGTTCTTCGGGTGGGATTCCTTGAAAATACTCGGACGTTTCCAAAGAAGAATCAAAGGTTGAGTTGATCGCCACTGGGTTTTCTTGTGCACTCCCAGAAGTGATTGAGTCAAAACTGTCGCTACGGTCCCGTGAGACGGGTTTGATTGGCGTTCGTGCGGTCATTGGTTGTCCTGGCTAATCAGGCGTGGTACTTCGAAATATTATCCATTATTCACCTTTTCTAAGAAAGAACCCCACGTTGGCCGCCAGAAAATTGATAAGAAATTTTTCAACTATTTATGGAACAAGTAAAAAACATGTATTTTATCAATTACAAAAATTATAATGGATTGGGTAAGAGCCTGCTGCTTGCGAGGTGATCTCCGAGGGTGGTGACATGATCGGTACTGACTAGGAGCTCACCGCGAGCGCATGCCTCAACCATCTGAGAGCAGCGCTGCGGAGTGAGTAACAACTAATCAACCTATCGATGTATCGATTCATCGAAGGTCGCGGCTGGCGCGCGAAAATTCGAATAAACTAAAAGTTAAAATGTTGTAAATGAGTAACAACCATAGTAAAAAAATATAAGTGTTGTGCTGTCAGCCTGTTTTAGTATAGTTGGGAGCTGTGATTTTGAGAAATGTAACAGAAAATCATTTCCGAGAAATTGAATTGTGTAACAGTTAGGCTCAATTTTTCAGGAAATCAACTAAATATATCTTTTCGATAACTCTTTTCTATGATTCATTTGCAAATTTCCAAGATAAACAATTGATAGAAATAAATGCAGGTGGAATATGGATAGACGAGGTACAGTCTGGGATAAATGAATTTCGGAGTAAACGAACAAAACATGATAAATCCATTCGAGACGATTCTTCAATAATTAGACAAACGCTGTATTTCAAAAACGCCAGATATAAAAAAAAAATCAAATAGGATCACGTAGATGAAAAAATCTAGCCGGTTATCCAATATTTTTTAATTATTGAATTTATTAGCTTGGATCACCCTACCGATAGAAATCTCAGAATATTCACTAAAGATTCTCAGGCTCTGAGAAGCTT
>CAKNWT010319008.1:0-12169 GCA_932066315.1 Andricus coriarius
TAACATTAGGAATTAGAAACTTTTTAATTTTCCATTTATTAATTAATTTAAAAGCATCTCTTTGTAATTTTTTTTAAATGATCGACATCTATTTTTTCATAAGTCTTGGGATCATCAAGCATGTTATTAGCCTTATCTATGTCTTCTTGCGTATCCACCACTAGAGTAACATTACCCTTATTCGCTACTGTTACTAATAAGTTTTTATTGAAATTTTAAAAATTATTGGTAAGGTAATATTTTTATCAATTAGTCTATCAGTGTTGGAAACGTGTGTAGGTTTTTTGATATATTTAGAAGTTAAGGATAAAACCTTGTGTCTAATTTCATCTTGGGCCTTATCTGGTATTTTTTTTCTAAGTTAGATTCCAAATCTTTTACAATTTCGAAAACATGTTGATGTTTCTTAGAGACAAATTTTGAACTAAATTTCTCACCTAATCGAATGATATCAACTGCTGGTGCTGGAATATCAGTGCTAGTTAAATTAATCAACCAAGGATCATTACTTTGTGGTCATTTGTTATTGGCAAATGAAAGTCAATGTTTATTTAAAGTAGGAATTTCATAACCTCGTTTGAATTCCAAATACAAAGCTGGCAGTAAAACGGCTAATCTAGTTATAATCTTATCGGATAAATTAGTGAAGAATTTTAAATGGTTTCGAATGTCTCTAATTTCAAGTTGTCGTAACTGACGTTGTATATTCATAGTAATAATGTTACGTTCATTCTTACATGAGAGGCTATATAGATGTAGAGATCCAACGTTGGTAGTAATATTTATGATGTTGCGAGGATAAAGGTTATGTAATCTAGGTACATTCCATAAGGAAATCTTTACTATTAGAAGTTTTCCTGATATCTTCGTTAACGTTAATCCAGTGTTCAGTAGCAAAGAAAGCCTCCGGGCCTTCCAACTAGCTAAATTTTCGAACTAGCACTGATATTTCAGCACCAGTAGTTGATATCATTCGATTAGGTGAGAAATTTGGTTTAAAATTTGTCTATAAGAAACATCAACATGTTTTCGAAATTGTAAAAGATTTCAAATCCAACTTAGGAAAAATACCAGATAAGGCCCAAGATGAAATTAGACACAAGATGATTTTATCCTTAACTTCTAAATATGTCAAACAACCTACACACATTTCCAATACTGATAGACTAATTGCTAAAAATATTACCTTAACAAATAATTTCTGAAATTCCAATTAGGACTTATTAGTGACACGAGTGGACAAGGGTAATGTTACTGTAGTGATGGATAGACAAGAATACATAGATAAGGCTAATAACATTCTTGATGATCCCAACACTTATGAAAAGATAGATGTCGATCCTTCAAAAAAATTACAAAGCGATACTTTAAAATTAATTAATAAATGGAGAATCAAAAAGTTTCTAATTTCTAATATTAGAAGAAAGCATCTCATAAACGATAATACTAACATTGCTAAGTTTTATGGTCTTCCTGAGATCCATAAACAAAATTATCCTCTCAGACCAGTTATTTCTTCTATTAATACTCCTACATATGTTTTAGCCAAAACATTGAACATGACAATTTCTAACTCCTTACCTACCAATGCATATTCTGTTAAAAATTCACTTAGTTTAAAAGATTATATTAACAGAACTAAAGTTCTTGATGACCATATCATGGCTTCTTTAGACGTCTCATCACTTTTCACTAACGTTCCTTTAGATCTGGTTATTAAAGGCATAGAGAATAGTTGGCATCACATTAGTAAAAACACACAAATTCCATTAGACGATTTTAAGGCAGGTATCATCTTCTTAATGGATTCCACTTACTTCAAATTTGATAATGTGATTACTCATTCAAAAAAGAGGCGAAAAACTTTCTTGGAAAACCGTTGAAAAGCTTTGACTCTTTGAAGAGAGTAGACTATAGACTTGATGAGTCTATACTTTATTTCTAACTCAAGGATGATTATAATAATTTCTAATTGATTTGCTTAAACTGACGATAATACAATCTGGTATCGCTAACTTGTAAGCGAAACGCAATCCATAAATTAATATAGCTATATATACTCCGCGAATTTTAAAGAACCATAAACCTCATTCATCCAGTTTTTCTTAGATTCTCGGCGCATCATTTCGTTAGATTGTTTGTCGGAATGTTGCAATCTGATTCCCAAAGTATGCAGTTTGTCAAAGTCAATCTGTTTTTCTTTGATGAGTTATTCTAATGGAACATTTTCTGAATTAACTTTGTCTAGAGTTTCAATTATTATAAATTTGGTCCTTGTAGTGACAATCTCATCGACTTCGATTTTATGGTCACGTTTAGTTGCTGCTTTTAGGTTTATATAATTAGTAGTTGCAACACATTCTTTGTTCAAATTTATTATAAAATTACCTTTTATCTGAGTTTTCCGTGCGTAATAATTCCACAATCAAATATGCAAAGTTTCTTGCTCATTGGCTATTCTTATTCAATGCTGATATGAAGTTCCTTTATTCATTTATTCTATTAAAGAACTATCTCTTATCTGTGTAGATTAATCTTCACTTCGCTGCTTACTTATTCGACAATTATGCAAGAATTTCATAGATTCTATTTCAAACTTGCCTACTTGAATAAACATAGTTTGCATTTTGTCCAATAGAATTTGTCCTGACATACAAAAGGTGTTTTCTATTCTTTCTTTCACAACATCATTTACTTGCATCAATTTTCTAACAAATCGTTTACTTTTACAATAATTATCATTACAAGATTTTAGAATATCGTGTAATCCTCTGTATCAAATCATCTTTGATTATTATCACTAATATGCCCGTAGCCTGATCCTATCACTACTTTCCAATAATTATGATAGTCTTACGTTGCCGAACCTTTCCAGTTAGACTTCTTAATTTTTCTCGAGTTGTTCAATAGAATACTAATCCGCTGTCACTTTTATTCGTTAGTTACTAGAAAAGCAGCTCTCCAAAAATTTCTCTTAAACATCCAAATTATCAGGATCTGATGTTTGTGAGCTCTGTTTGACTTCAAGATATCTCTTAGTGTCTTTCAGTTTGTTTTCGTGAATAAGCTTTTTTTCTTTAAGTGAATTAATTGCTTCTAATACTTGAGGTGTATCCTATAATGCGTTTGGTTCGTATCAAATTTCAGCTAGTGCGGATTGTACCTAGTGTTACTGTTGACTATTGCATTATAAGCCAACATGACATGTTCAAGTTCAATGTCCCAATCGTCTAGTGTGTCAAAGTGCCTACTTATCTTTTTAATAATTGAATGTCATCTCTCGTTCTTCCCATTACTTTGCGTGTGATAAGCTGGCGTGAGTGTGTGTTTTATTCCTAGCCGTATGCAGAGTGTCGACATTTCTTGAGAGACAACATCTTTTCCATTATGTGTTAAAATCTCTGATGGTTTTCCAAAATATTTTATATGGTTTGACCACAGAGCTTGAATTACTGAGCTGGTTGATTTATCTGCAAGAGGTGTTGTTATTGTGTACGATGTTGGATAATCTTGTAATACTAGTATATATTGATTACCATTTTTGGTTTCTTTTTATTACTCGTTGGCAGGTAGAAGAGTCATTTTTCAAACCAAATGGCATTCAACTATATTCGAAATGTCCATCAGGTGTGAAAAATGCTGATAAAAACCACTTGCTGAATCGAATGCAGAAAAATACTTTGAGTTTCATTATTGATTATTGCTTCCACCAAAGTTAGGAAATGGATAATTGTCTGATATTGTTTTTTTATTCCGCTTTCGAATGTCTATGACGAGTTGCCATTTAGCTTTTCCGGACGTGTCGAATTTTTTGAGACGCATTGCATTCGTGACTAAATTTCCTCTTGTCGAATGACTGGATATCTACAATGTTTTATGTAAAAAGGTGTGTTGTCTGATGTTCAGATAGATTGTGTTTTGATCTATGTCTTGTAGAAAAGTATGAACTCCTAATTGACTTTCTCATCGTTGTCGAATATTTAACTAAACAGGAAACATTTTTAATCCGGATAAATTCTTTTGAATTTTGTCTTGTATTTTAAGGAACCTATTAATAAAGCTGTCTAATCTTTCAGTTGATCCCATGTGACAAGGTTCCCCGTTGTCGATTAAGAGAAGTGTATGCCCATCTTTCTCCGAATAGGATTTGTAGTCTATTATACAAATCCTCGTAGTTGGCAACACCATCTATTCTTATTGAGCCCGCTGTTTGTCCTTTTAGGTTTTGAGCAATGATGCCGTCCCTGAGAATTTGTCTCTTATTCGTTTTCGCCCTAGCTTTTCCATTTTCAATTTGCTAAATAAAATTTTCACAGTTATTTCCACCAACGTCTGGAACCATATGTCATTTATATTTTTCGAAATGATTATTATTTTATGAAGATAATATTTATTACGCTAGTCGCTGTCGCATTTAGGAAATTGCAAACGAATGCAAAATAATTAAAAGCAAATTTAATTTTTTTATTACTTGATTTTATTATTCACATGTAATTAAATATTTTTGAACATTCAAATTTAGAAAACGTATCGTCATCGTCTGCAGACGAATTCTGATTAAATACGCTCGCATTTGCTTGGAATTTCAGCCAAGGGAAAGGGAAACTGCAGAAAACCTTTCCCGAACGCAGTTGGGTTTATTTATTATTCTGTTGGTATCATTGGATTATTACGTTTATTTGGATCTTCGTATCGAGGATGATCTTTCGGAGGGAGAATGCATATGGCCTTAATTACAAATTCCCTGCCGATGACAGCCTTCTCCACATGGAAAATATTATCATGCTCATATGCTAATTGCTCATTGAAGGCTTCATTGCCAATTATGATCAATTTGATTCTTACGTACGCGTGTCGACCTTGGAAATCTTCACCATCTTCGGCGAATGGTAGATAAAGCAAATCAGTTCCTGTTCCTGGGCTGGCATATCCAACGACGAATTTCCTACTATGATCTACTACCAAATTGTGCTTGCCTGGCCGTAATTCTACAAGCCTATTTGTCAAGTCTAATAGGTATTGAATAGGGTAAAATAGAAGACGTTGATTTGAACTTGATGAACCTCCAGTTACAAATGACAAGGCCTTTTTCATCATCAATTCTGCAAAGAGAAATTGAAAGTGGTAAGTTAACTACTGGCAGTAAACACCCACTCGCGAAGTGCGCGTTCACCTCCGTGTATTTTAATTTTCGAATATTAAAAACATAAGCAATTTAAAATTCTATAATAACAAATTTTTAAATATTGAGAGCTTCAACATTTTATAAAATGAGTTAAATCATTGATTAAATTGATATATTTAACAGATATACATAATAGTATTATAATAGTAATATTTTATGTAACAAAGGTATGATTTACATGTTTATCACGTCTGAAATTTGAGGTTAGTTTGACGTGGCCCTAATCAGACACGGTCAACTCCGAATGCGCATGTGCGCAGTACAATTATGAGTCTATAATACTTCTAGGAGTATTATGGACGCTTTATTGTACTGCGCGCATGCGCATTCTCCCCTGTTGTGTAAACGGCTACTTTCAGAACTAAAAAGGCGTTTATAAAACGCGTAAATCATGCCTGAGTTACATAAAATATATAGTATCTACGTGCAGAAGTTATGTAAACCTTGAAAACTTACAAAATGAATAAAAGTACAAGAAAAGTGTATTTTCAGAAAAATATTTTTTTCTCAGCTTAAAACGGATGAAAATGTTTTACATGTGTACAAAATTTGTTAGTAAGACTAAAATTGTATAATAAAGAAATCATTTGCCATTTTTGTATGCTCAGGTTGCAATTAAAGTTAATTACGGAATTACCAAAGAGTTAAGAAATCGTCCATAAATAACATTACCAATTTGAGGGGGGAGGGGGTCACGCCAAAAACTAGGGAAAAAAGGGAATATGGGAAAGAGTTTGAAGTCTGAAATATGAAATTAATTTCTTTCTTTCCGAATTTTGGGCTTTTTTGGGGCTATTCTTGGGCTGCACTGCCGGTTTTTGGGCTTCACTACTTTTTTTGAAAAATTCAAATTTCGAGAGGGGGTTCTGACTTGAGTCAAGCCAGCATCTCCACTATATAGAAATTTAAAAAAATTAAAAATCAAATCCGATATAATCAGCATTCTGGGCTTGAATCTCTTGATTGCACCAAAAAAATTACCAAAAACCACCCTTATGTATATGTATTTTGTGCTCTAGAATGCTCAAAATTTTCATTTAAAAACCACCCCTAAATTTAAAAAATCAAACCCTTGTATAAAAATTCGAGTCGGAATTTTCAAGAAGCCCAAAAACCAGATACCATATTGAGATGTAAAGAGAGATTGGCTTTTGGCTTTTGGATTGGAGACGAAAAATCAAAGTTGATATTTTTGAGAAACCCAAGAATCATAAAAACTCTTGGTACTGTGAAATTCTGAAAATATATTTTTTTTTAGAAAGTAATATCTGCGTGGTATAAGGGGCTTGATTTTTAGTGATAAGGGCTGAAGCCAAAAAATCGGATTTGGTATTTTCAAAGAGTAAAAAGTCAGAAAGTCTATTTATACTGTGAAATTCCAAGAAAGATTATTTTTTAGCAAAGTCTTACTGATGGTGTACTGAGGGGCTGGATTTTGGCCTTAAGGGTTAGAGCCCAAAAATTGAAGATGGTATTTTTGAGTAGCCCAAAAATTGAAGTTGGTATTTTTGAGTAGCCCAAAAATTAAATTCGGTATTTTTGAGTAGCCCAAAAGTTGAAGCTGGTATTTTTGAGTAGCCCATAAAATTAAAGTTGGTATTTTTGAGTAGCCCATAAAATTAAAGTTGGTATTTTTGAGTAGCCCGAAATTTGAAGATGATATTTTTGAGTAGCCCATAAAATTAAAGTTGGTATTTTTGAGTAGCCCATAAAATTAAAGTTGGTATTATTGAGTTGCCCGAAAGTTAAAGATGATATTTTTGAATAGCCCAAAAATTGAAGGTAGCATTTTTGAGTAGCCCAAAAATTGAAGTTAGTATTTTTTAGTCGTCCAAAAATTGAAGTTAGTATTTTTGAGTAGCCCAAAAATTGAAGATGGTATTTTCGAGTAGGCCAAAAATTAAAGTTAGTATTTTTGAGTAGCCCAAAAATTAAAGTTGATATTTTTAAGAAGCCCAAAAATCATAAACCCAATTGACACTGTAAAATTCCGAGAAAAAAAACAACTATTTTTAGCAAAGTTGAACTGAGGTTGTATAGAGGGGCTGCTTTTTGGCGTTAAGAGTTAGAGCCGAAAATTGATTTTGGTATTTTCAAGAAGCCCAAAAAGTAGAGACTCTGCTGAAACTGAATTCCAAAAAAAGAATATTTTTCAGCAATGTCGAACTGAGGTTGTACAGAGGGGTTGTATTTGGCATTGAGGGTTGGATCCCGAAAATCGAAGTTAGTTTTTTTGAAAAGCCCAAAAATCAGACTCTGCTCACGCTCCTTAAAGAGCTTGACTGTACACTGTGTGTTGGGAGATAAGGTGTTATCCTAATTTGAATGATTTGAAATAAGAAATAATTAATGATAATTAATGATTGGAGACTAAAAATCAAAGTTGATATTTTTGAGGAACCCAAAAATCATAAAAACTCTTGGTACTGTAAAATTCTGAAAAGATTTTTTTTTTGACAAAGTCATGTCTGCGTGGTATAAAAGGCTTGATTTTTAGCGACAAGGGCTGAAGCCAAAAAATCGGATTTGGCATTTTCAAAGAGTAAAAAGTCAGAAAGTCTATTGATACTGTAAAATTCCGAGAAAGCTTATTTGTAAGCAAAGTCTTACAGACGGAGTACTGAGGGGCTAGATTTTGGCTTTAAGGGTTGGAGCCCAAAAATCGAAGATGTTATTTTGCAGTAGCCCAAAAATTAAAGTTGGTATTTTTGAGTAGCCCAAAAATTGAAGTTGGTATTTTTGACCAGCCCAAAAATTAGAGTTGATATTTTTGACTAGCCCAAAAATTGAAGTTGGTATTTTTGAGTAGCCCGTAAAATTAAAGTTGGTAGTTTCGAGTAGCCCGAAAGTTGAAGATGATATTTTTGAATAGCCGAAAAATTGAAGTTAGCATTTTTGAGTAGCCCAAAAATTAAAGTTGGTATTTTTGAGTAGCCCAAAAATTGAATTTGGTATTTTCAAGAAGCCCAAACATTAGAGACTCTGCTGAAACTGTGAATTTAGAAAAAGAATATTTTTCAGCAATGTCTAACTGAGGTTGTACAGAGGGGTTGTATTTGGCATTGAGGGTTGGATCCCGAAAATCGAAGTTAGTTTTATTGAAAAGCCCAAAAATCAGACTTTACTCACGCTCTTTAAAGAGCGTGACTATGCACTGTGTGTTGGGAGATAAAGTGTTATTCTAATTTGAATGATTTTAAATAAGAAATAAATATTCAATTAAAAATCCACGTTAAATTATAGATATATTATTTAACTTACCGCCAGGTTCTGGATAAATCGCCAACATTAAAAAAACAGCAGAAATCAAAACCCTCATTTTGGTGAATTAAAATAAAACCCAGTTATTAAGAATTCTGATGACTAACGAATATACTTGAAAATGTTTGGGCTTATATACTAGTCACTGTCTTATTTGACCGCCCCAATTAGTACATCCGTGATCTGGATTCCAAACCCACCAGGAAAAAATTTCGTTTCTTTACACATTCAGAACTTGAAGCACAAGATTGTGAAACATTTTCACTTTAGGGTCATTCCAGAGTAAATTATCTGGATGTTGTTCAGATGTAATTAAAAAAATTGATAATTACATATAATGTTCCAGAATGTTTGTAGAGTTGACTTTTACTATTAATAAGTGCTAATCGCGGGACATCTAGTCGCCAGGACATCTAGTTGCCAGGCGAGCGCGTTTAACAAAAAAAGTTTAAAAATTAGGAATTAACAGTGGGTTTCTTTGAAAACCCCAAGTTTTTACCTCTAGAAGTAGCCAGATGGTGCATTTATTAATTAAATTTGTTTAAACAATCATCAGTTGTTATCGGATGTATAAATCTGATAATTTGTGGCCAGCATCTCCACCCCAAAAGTCCCTTTTTTAGAACAATCTGTAAGGATAGTTTTTACGAAAAAGGGATTGTCTTTTGAAAATTAATTTTTGCATTTTTTGAAATCCCAAAAAAAGCCCAAAATTCTGGCGATGTTAATTCTCTTCATTTTTCAAATTTTCTGTAGTGGAGGTGCTGGCTTCCAGCACCTCCACCCGAAAATCCGGTTTTTTGAGAAAAATAAAAAAGCTCGAAAATCGGTATTGGTGCCCAAGAAGAGCCCAAAAAAAGCCAAAAATTCTGATATGCTCACATTTAGTCTGAATGGATTTTTATCTGTAAGGGTAGCTTTTAGGGGAAAGGGATTGTTTTTTGAAAATTAATTTTTGCATTTTTGGAAAGCCCAAAAAATCCCAAAATTCCCGCGCTGTTGATTTTATCAATTTTTTTATTTTCTGTATTAGAGGTGGTGGACACCAGTACCTCCAGCCAAAAGTCCGATTTTTGAGAAAAATAAAAGAGACCGAAAATCGGGATTGGTGCCCAAGAAGAGCCCAAAAAAGCCCAAAATTCTGATATCCTTACTATTAGTCTGAATGCTTTTTTATCTGTAAGGGTAGTTTTTAGGGGAAAGGGATTGTTTTTTGAAAATTAATTTTTGCATTTTTGGAAAGCCCAAATAAGGCCCAAAATTCTGGCGATGTTAATTCTCTTTATTTTTCAAATTTTCTGTACTGTAGGTACTGGCTGCCAGCACCTCCACCCAAAAGTTCGGTTTTTTTAGAAAAATAAAAGAGCCCAAAAATCGGGATTGGTGCCCAAGAAGAGCCCAAAAAAGCCCAAAATTCTGATATGCTCACATTTAGTTTGAGTGCATATTTTATTTTGAGAGTAGTTTTCAGCATTTTAATATTAGCCGAATTAAGTTGGAACTTAATATTTCTCTTCACAATTAGCTATACAATATGAATAGAATATTACTTTTTGAATATCACCCCCACAAGTCTGTTTCATAGGGTCCCAAAAAACCCCATAAGTGAAAAAATAGGTTTTGCTAGTTTTTGGCGCTAATTGTGATTTTTTCGGTTTCTTTAATGAAAATTGTTTCTAGTAGATTGAATACTGCTCTATACTGATAATGAGATATTCTATAAATTGTTTAAACAATTCATTATTGCTTTTCGCTATTTTTTCTGAGACTCGTTAGAAAGTCGCGCTTTTTTCAAAAGTTTTCTACTTTTTGTTCAATTTTCAACTAGAATGAGATAATACTTAATGAATGTTAACAAATATAATTGTTCAAACAATTTATCATTATTTTTAATAATATTATCTTGAAATAATGCTAGAAAATTGCAGTTTTTTCCAAAATTTCCCCCTTTTTGCCCCCTTTTCAATTACAATGAGGTAAATAATTTGACTTAAAAAAATTAATCGTATAAACAATCTATGATTATTGTTAATAATATTTAATTTTAATATTACGAGAAAGGCTGTTTTTTCGGAAATTTTCAAGTATTTGTCTACTTTTTAATTGGAGTGAGTTAACAGTTCATTGAATTTAACAAAAATACTTATTCAAACAATTGTTTATTGTTTATAACTATTTTTTCGTAGAGTTATGCTAAAAAGTTGCTTTTTTTTGTTTAACTTTGAACATTTTTGTACAAAAAAGTACGTATTTTAACAAAAAAATTACAGTTGTAGATATTTTGTAATTTCTTGTAAAATTCTTACCCACCAGGGCATAAAATTTCAAGTACAAACAAAATTTGAAAAATTCCTGATCGAATTCCCAGCTAGTTTTAAAAGGGTTTCATGAGGTATTTTTTCATTTTTTAATCAACAGACTTTGTAACAATAAGTTTTTATTTATGTGATATGTGAAAAACAGGAAAAGCTGGAGTTTTTTTGAATTTGTGAATTTTAAATTATTTTTTTTCAATTAAATGAATTTTTGATAATGTCGTTTTTCATGTAAATGTGGTCTGGAAAGACTCAGTATGTCAGGTGCGTGATTTCGTATGTTCAGTTGTATCAATTGACGTAGCCTATTTTCTAGTGTACACGATTGAAAGAGATTTTTGGTACCGTGAATAAATTAAGGTCAAATAGATCACATGAAAAAAATCATAGCAATAAATAATACAAAAATATTGAAGAAATTAATCTAAAATGTAAAAAAAGTTTTAAAAAACGATTGATTTTTAGACGAAACATAATCTCATATGCAGGGTCGTAAAAAATTAGTCGTAAAATAACTTTTTTGTTGAAAATTCGTATTTCCGGTTTGAAAATACAACAGTGTTGTAGAAAATTCGTCTTTTTGGCTTGAAAATTCAGCAAATTGGTTGAAAATTTAACAATCTAGTTGAAAATTAACAGTTTTAATCATAGAGTATAATTATTTGGTAACTATTTAGTTTAAAAATTCTTTAAAACGTATGACTAATTTCCTGCAAGATAAATTTAATTCCAGAAATACGCATCTAATTTTTTAAAACAAAAATGTTCCCATGTTAATTTTATTATAGAGGACATGCCAGTTCAGTTATATGATTTGAAAATTATTTGAGTAAATTTTCAAGATTTTCACTAATCGTGAATAGCGACTGAAAAATTTTTTTTGGTTTAAAATTCAACTACTTAGTTAAAAGTGGAATTACTTTTTTGAAGATTCATTCCTTTGGTTGATGCTTCATCATTTTAGTTCAAAAATATGTTTGGTTGTGTTCAAAATTTGAGTATTTTGTTAACATTTTTCTTAAATTATTTTTTTATCTGAAAATTTAACTATTTTATATTTGATTGAGAATCCATCTTCTCCAGTTGAAAATTCAACTATTTGTTTCAAAATTTGTGTATTTTTTTGAAACTTTGTTATTTGTGCTAGAATATTAATCTTCTCGGTGAAAATATTTGGTTGAAAATTCATGTATTTTGTTAAAAATTATTCCTTCTTAGTAGAAAATTAATCTTTTTCAGTTGAAAACTCAACTATTTTGTTGACCATTTTTATTGTTTTTGTGAGAAAATGGAGCTTTTTGGTTGAAAATTCATTAATTTGATTAAAAACTAGTTGTTTTTATCGATTATTTTTTTTACTACAAATTTAGCTATTCCATGTTACGTCGAATTTTTTTTAACTTTTAAT
>CAKNWT010319009.1:0-11344 GCA_932066315.1 Andricus coriarius
CGCAGGGCAGTGACAAAGGATGTGAATAGCTGTCTCATCCTCCATTCCGCACAGACGACAGAGAGGACTTTCCGCAAGCCCTATCTTATGCCTGTGATATCTGAGATTCCCATGTCCTATCAACATTTCTGTTAGGACTTTGATCTCTTTTCTTCCGAGCTTGAGTATTTCCCTTGCTCGGTTAAAATTAAGCTTTGAGCCCAAGAATGTTTTGGCCTGTCTGCAACCAGTGACCAAATCCTACTCATTCTGATGTTGCTCAGTCAGCCAACTGTTAATTTCTTCAGTGACTAGCCTACTGGAAATACCTACAACTGGCTCGGGTCCAGTAAAATTTCTTCTTGCTGCTAGTTTGGCTAGCCTATCCGATATTTCATTGCCCTTGATACCACTGTGTCCAGGGATCCATAGCAGAGTAACTCGGTTTTCCGTCGCTAGCATATTTAGTGCCTCAAAGCACTCCCATACTAATAGCGACGAGGTCGTTGTTCCATTCAAGGCCAATATAGCAGCCCTGCTATCTGAGCAGATACGGATGTTTCTTTTGTTGTCATACTCCTTTGCCTTGTAGGCGCACTGAAGTATGACCATAATCTCAGATTGTAGAACAGTGGCGTGGGACCCCAACTCGATTGTGAAGCCCATTCCATTCCTTCTACGGTATACACCGGCTCCTGCATTCTCCACGTTCCTGGAGCCATCTGTAAACCAGTTGTCTCCATCACCGGGCAGGTGTGCGTCGCCGTTAACCCATTCCTCTTTCGTGGATAGGCTAACTCGATACTTCTTGTCGAAGAGGTAGCGAGTGACCGTTTTGTCCCTGGGCATGTTCAGGGTCGGCCTCCTCGCGATGTCGACCGGGATCTTCCCTGCTGTCGAGATCCTTCTGTCACTTACCAAGTTTAGTCTCCAAGCCGCCTTGGCAGCCACGGCCTTAATGGTAAGATGAAGGGGCTCCAACCCTGTTAGTGCCCCCAGTGCCATCGTGGGTGACGACCTCGAGGCACCAGTGATGCCTCTCAAAATCAGTCCCCTGATCCTTTCCAGTCGAGACTTCACAGTGGACAGCTCGATCCTGCTCCACCAGACCACCGCCGCAGAGGTTAGCCTGGATCGCAAGATCGCTGTGTAGATCCACATGAGTGTCTCCGGCTTCAAGCCCCAGCTTTTCCCTATGGCTCTCCTGCAGAGCCATAGAGTTGCTACTAGCTTCTTGCACTTGTTTTCCAGGTGCTCATTCCATAACAGCTTCTTATCCAGAATTACTCCTAGGTATTTAGCTCGTTCTTTGATTTCAAGTTGTTGTCCTCCAAGTTTCAGTGTACTCGTGGTTCCCCACTTATACCTTCTGGTGAAAACAACCGCTTCTGTCTTACTCGGATTAACCGATAGTCCAGTTTTCTTACACCATGAATCCACTATCATCAGTGCTTGCTGCATTACTCCGAAGAGCGGATCCAGATGCTGGCCACGCGCGATAACTAATATATCGTCCGCATAGCCTATGACGTGGTGACCCTGACTCCAGAGTCGATGAAGCAGTTCATCCACTACTAGGCACCACAGCAAGGGCGATAAAACTCCTCCCTGCGGACATCCCGAGTCCACGGTTCTACATAAAGTGGTATCACCCTTAGTCGTAGATAGATTCCTGTTGGCCAACATATGGCATATCCATTCCACAACTACAGTAGGCACACCATGTGTGATCATGGCCGCCCTAATCACCTCTCCAGAGGTGTTGTTAAAGGCTCCTTCGATGTCCATAAAGGTTCCAATCGCAAGGCCTTTCTCCTTCAGTTGTCCTTCAATTAGGTTTACTGCTCCGCTTAGGGCCGTCTCCGTCGAGTGACCAGTCCTATAGGCGTGTTGCTCTTTATGAAGTGGCCTCCTTGATAAGACCTTGTCGCGGATATATCTATCCACAAGTCTTTCCACTGTTTTTACTAGGAAAGATGTTAGGCTGATGGGACGGAAATCCTTGGGTAAGGTATAACCGATCCTACCTGCTTTCGGAATAAAGACTACTCTCGTACCCCTCCATGCCGCCGGGACGTGTACCAGCGTCTCACTAGCGGCCCTATGATGGACTCCCCAGCCCTCTGCAAGAGGACTGTATAGATGCCATCTGGGCCAGGAGACTTGTAAGGGCTGAAGGACTTCAGGGCCCACCTGACCCTGGCAGGGGTGACAATATCGTTAGCAAGCCGCCGTTTCGGGCCCGGTTGGGCCATATATATATATATATTCATATTCATAATTATTTACAGTTGAATCTGAATGGAATTTAATTTCATTAAACAATGATAAATATTCATCTGTTTATTGATTGTTATTGACCTCGATCGCCGGTCAAGACAGAGTTCGACTTCGAATTGTTCTAGTGCCCTGACGGACCGGCCGAACGAAGGCATTACGCTGCAGCGTAATGGTAAAGTAATGCTAAAGTAATATGGCATTATAATTATTGAAAGAAGCAAAACCAATATGTGAACTGTTTAAACTATAATAATACGTTAAAATTTACGTTAAATGATCATGCCGTAATTGCAACAAGTTTCTTTTTCAGTGTTAAAAAATGAAAAAATAATGTGTCTGTCATTGCAGTCTGCTAACGGGAGCTTCAAGCGGGTTGCCAACATGCAGGGGCCCGACTTCAATTACAGCCACTTTGTTTTTTTATTTTTTAACGCTGAAAAAGCAACTTGTTGCAATTACGGCATGATCATTTAACGTAAATTTTAACGTCTTATTATAGTTTTAATAGTTTACATATTTGTTTTGCTACTTTCAATAATTATAATGTCATATTACTTTAGCATTATTTTACCATTACTTTACTATTACGCTGTAGCGTAATGCTTGCGTTTGGCCGGTCCGCCAGGGTGATCATGAATATTTTCAGAAAACTGTATTATCTGCTGAAAATCATTTCAGCGACAGCGCCTCTTTCGCTCATTTTAGGCACGACAACTGTTAAGAGGGGATTGTTACTTCCGCGGGCAGAGAGGCCCAGCGGGCGGGTTAGGATTTTCGCCGACAGCGCCGGCTACATTTATCGTACCCTACTAATAATTCTATCCCCACTCCGCCGCCACTTGCCGCATCTAGGTGTATAATATCTTTGAATATATCCTCTAAGGTTGTGGTAAGGGCCGCATTTACTACGAGGCATGGCCCCAGGGTCCCCACAAATTAGGGGCCCCTACAAATGTAACTAGTCGGTCAATTAAAATTGCTGCGACATGCACACACTTCTGCATCGGCTCCTACTTCAATAACCTGTTTTTTTTTTTTTTGCCAACAAGGAATTACAAAAGGCCCCAACATTTTAACCGGCCCTAGGGCCCCCACAAATGTAAACGCAGCCCTGGCTGTGGTCGAGAATTGACTGGGAGTACTGGAAGTACTGGCGTGACGTCATGAACATTACTGCTGTGTGAGTGGCGAGGGTGATATGCACCGTTGCAGTGATGCCAACGTAGACATAAATTATTGTTTGGAGCATTGTGATGGATTGTCGACCGAAAAACGTCATCAATCTCGGCAATTCCGTGTCATTTTGCGTGACATCATTTTTACTGGAATTACTGGATTTAAAAGCATGTGAAACATTACTGGGAGCAAGATGGAGGCAATAAGCTTGCTTTAATTTCCGAAAATAGTACCGCGCATTGTAGAATTAACGAATTCTTTTATAAAGGGCTTTCTCATAAATATAAAAATGTAGGATTAACTAAAGCAAGAATTGACAAATTAATTATTAAGAAAAAATACTAATGATAATTGCCGAACGGTGCTGACACCTCACAAGAAATAATATAATCACACGCATAGCAAATACCCGCGATACCGCTCAGTAATGTTATTTCAGAACTTAAAATCTATAGATGGCGCCAAAAATATCATAGCCGCTGATTGAAATGTTGGCGCGAATAAATTAAAAGATAATATATTTTAAATAGTTGTTCTTTTACATTTACATTTCAAATATGAATGTTTAATGATAATGGATATCATTGTTAAGGCCTTAACAATTCTGCAGGAATTGTTGAACTTACTATTGAAAATTCCTTATAAAAGAACAGATGAAGAATAATATAGGTAGAATTGAATCCACTTCTTAAATTGAAGCGTCGAATTATAATTCTACTTCTGCAACTTAATTTCTACAACTTAATTTTGGAGTCATTCAGTTTCGAGGTTCTTGAATTGAACATAAATTTTTTTTAATTTTGAACAATTTTCTGAGAAATGATACAATTGCAACTCCTTTCAAATAAAATTATCAACATTTTCTTCCGAAAGAATTCAATTTTGAAAGCATTTATACAGAAAACGCATTCGTTCAGAAAATATACTAGTTCAATTCCTTCTTACTTGATTCGAAATATTGTCCTTTTTTAAAAAATCGACCAAATTAAAAATTGCTGGAATTGCAAATTACTCAATTCTAATTCACTTCATACATTTGTTTTAAATTTCAAACCCTTTGAACTCGAAATCATTAATCATTGTTTAAAAAAAGTTTCAATCTAAATATGAAAATTTTTTTCATAATGACTTTTTTAATTGTGAAAAATGGTCCATGGTTGAATAAATAAGTGAATAGAATGTAATGCGTTAGACAGTAGCGTAACCGGGGTCCTCGCTCTCAAATTATAACCTTGAAAAAAGAAATGATAGAAGGAATGAATTATTTTGTTTAGTTTGAAATGAAGTTCGAATTCATTTAAATTTCAGCATTCCGGAGTACACATTTTGTCATTTTAAATGTTTGCCATTCCAGAAACCTGTTTTAAATCTTTTTTACAATAATTCCATTATAAGTGTTCTGAATTGAAAATTTTTCTATTTTGAACATTAAAAATGAAGGTGAATTTCGTTTTTGATTTTCTTCCAACAATAATAACATGAAAATTTGTAGAATTTCAGAAGCTTTGACTTTAAATCATTTTAAATTATGTATTTTTGAAAATTCTAATCTGAAAATATTCAATTTTTAACGTTTTGAAATTATTCTATTTTCGAACATTTGATTTTGAAATCATTAAATTCCGAGGGTATAGAATTCAAAATAAATTTTTGTAATTTGGAACAATTCCACTCGAAATCATTAATCACTGTTACAAAAGTTTTAATCTTAACATCAAAATTGTTTTCATAATGATTTATTTAAATGTGAATAATGGTACATGCTCGAATAAATAAATGAGTAGAATTTAACGCGTGAGGCAGCAGCCCTGCCGGGGTTCTCCGCTCTCTAATTATAACATTACAAAAAAAAAGGTGATACGACGAATGAATTGAAAAGTATATTGTAATTTTCGAAGTTTTCTAATGACTTATTCATGCGATGAAGCATGTATTCTGAAGAAGCTTCCCTAAAGGAAGAAGTATTGTTGGAAAATCATCATAGGCCTATAATAAATTTCCTATAAACGCACGGTAATTATAGGAATGATTTTAAGAAAATTACTATAGAAATTCCAAAAATACAAAAAGTACATAAAAATTGTTATATTCAAGGAAGTTTGGTTTGAACAATGTGATAGGATTATTGAAAAATTAACTATTATTCATGCATAATTTGGATGATAGTTATACAATAATAACAAGGTCTGCAGGGTGTCCCAGTACTCAAGATACATTTTTATATTTTTGAATTCCTCATAAAAATGGAGTTGAAAATAATAATAAAAATTATTTATAACTGAAAAAAAGAATTTCTGGAACCAAGAAATTGCATTTACTTTAATTCTATTTCTCAGCATCAAGAAAATATTCTTTGACCGTAGTAATTTTTATTTAAACTAGACAATATCTTTTGTTGATCTAAAGAAATGAATTCTTTGGCTATATTTTCTTGATTCGAATAAATATTTCTTACATTTAAGAAAATGATTTCCTTGATTCAAAAGGTCTAGATTCATTGAAATCGGATTAGTAGCTCAAAGAAATATTTATTTGATTCAACGAGTTCGCTTCTTTGAATTGATTCGGACGCATTTGAATCAATTAATTTTGCATACTCGAATCAAGTCTTTAGGTTTATTTAAATCAAAGAAATAATGGTTTAATTCAAAATAATATTAATTACATTAAAAATATATTTATTTGTTACAAAGTGTTCATGCATTTATGCCAATCAAGCATATTTATTTAGATGAATAAGATATTGTATTTACATAAATATTTAGTTCTTCAGTTGAAGGAAATATTTCATTTGTTTACTAGAATTAAATTATTCATAACAAACAAACCGTTAATCCAATTAAGTAATTATTTTTTTGATCAAATATTTAATTATTTGGCGTAATTTGTTTCGATTTAATACTTCTTTCGATTAAAGAAATATGTTGTTAAATTCAATATCCATGTTTTTGATTTGAAGAAATATTTCTTTGGCATTTATGTTGAGGGTTAAATACAGCTTTCCACCTTAGAATTGCCATGTTGCGGCAGCGTCGTGGTCATCGCTGTGAACTTTACACTCGACGGACCCAAGTTCGATTCCTATTGGAGGTGGATTTTTCATCGAATTTTTCTGTTTCAGATTCATCAAGATTTTAAATTGTGAGATTTGTTTAAATTGAATACGTATAATAATAACAATGTTAATTATAATTAAGGCTGAAAGAATCCATTTGTTTAATTAGGAAAATATGTACTACAGTTGAAGTACGAACTACTTCATTGCACTCGCGCATGGTTTAGGAGGTCAAAGAAATATTGTTTTGAATCAGTGGTATATTTTTTTGCTTCAAATATTAAAAAATTTGATGTGAAGAAATAGTTTTTTGAGCCTATAAAATATTTGCTTGATTTTATAATATATTTCTTTCGTTCAATTCACATTTCCTCGTTTCAAAGAAATATTAATTTCCATTCATGGCACATTCATTTGGAACAATGTGTCATTTATTTGGTTTAAAATATATATTTTTGTCTTCAATTAATATTTCTTTGATTCAAAGAAATATTTTCCTCCGACCAATAGGTCGTATTTTTGAATAAAACAATCTTAACTTAATCCTATTAAGATTTGTCTGGCTGAAAGAAATTCTTTTTTTTTTCATTCCAAGTGCATATATTTACTTGCCTTAAATGAATATGGCTTTGAAAATAATCAGGACTTGCACTTACTTCAGTCAAGTAAAATTCACTTGGTCCAAGTAATCCTTTTTTTCAGTGTACACCTTAAGTTGTTTTGAATTTCTCCAGTCTTTTGTATTTTCTGAATTTCAAATTCTTTTAAATCTTTTGAATTCTATGAATTCTGTTGTATTCTCTACATTCTTTTGAAATTCTATAATTTTTTTCAAATTCTGTGAATGCTTTTGAAGTTTGTGTATTTTTTTGCACTCTGTGAATTCTTCTGAATTATCTAAATTCTTCTTAATTCTTTGACTTCTTCTCAATTCTCCGAATCCTTCCGCTATTCTCTAAATTCTTACGAATTCTCTGTTTTCTTCTGAATTCTTCTCAATTGTCTGAATTGTTTTTAATTCTCTGAACTCTTTTAAATTCTCTGAAACCTTTTGAATTCTTTCGTATTCTCTAAATTCTTTTGAAATTCTTTAATTTTTTTTAATTCTGTGAATTCTTTTGAAGTTTGTGAATTCATTTGCACTCTGTGAATTCTTCCGAATTTTCTAAATTCTTTCTAATTCTTTGAATTCTTCTTAATTTTCTGAATTCTTGAAAATTCTATGAATTCTCAGATTTATTCTGAATTCTCAGATTTATTCTGAATTCTCTGAATTCTTTTTAAATTTTCTGAGCTCTCTAAACTGCTTTGAATTTGTTGAATTCACGGTATCACTGGATTTTTTTTTAATTATCTTGAAATCATTAGAATACACGTCAGGCGCGGATCCAGTAGGGGGGCAGCCCCCCTCCCCCCCCCCACCAAAGCTCAGACTCGAATTTTTCAAATAAGATAATTGAAGTTTACTATCTCAGTAAAAAGAAACTTAGTTCGGGAGGATCGCGGCGAATTAACATGTTTAAATTCGCCCGAATCCTGCTTTCTGATTCGTTGAAACGAACTGAGCCAGCGCGAATTGAATGCGTGTCAATTCGCCTTAATTCATGGTCAAGGTCGTTTCGGAAAAAATTAATAAAAGTTGCATGCCACGAGTCTCGGACCAGCGATTCCAAGTGTATAAGTCCAGAGGATGACCACTGATTTACGGGAATCATTAATATATATTTACAGCAGATCCTATATATGCCCCTGAGCGTTAGTTACACCTTAGGAATTCGATTGAATAGGCCAGTTTTTAACTGTATTCGCGCTGGCAAATTCTGGCGAATCAGAGCTTGACTTGAAATCTCGCTGATTAAAATGAATTTATCGACACTGAAATTAATTTGTGTTGACACATTCACATAAATAAGGTCCCCTAAAAAATTTTCACTGAATTCAGACGATTAGGACATTTGAAGACCATTACTCTTCACGAATTTACAAACATAAAAGGCAACAAAATTGCCATCACGATTACTGAGACTAAGGTCACGATTACTGGGATGTTCACATTAACCGCATAATTTAATAAATGAAAAAAGTTGTTTAATTTAAAAAAACTAAAACGTAAGTTCTAAAAATACCTTTAAAAAGAAGTCAAAATCTTCGGAAAAAGTTTACTATTTTGGAATTTATCAATATTTTTAAAAACATTAAAATGTGTTTACTGTATTGAATAGAAATTTAATTAAAAGACTTCAAGGTCAGAATTATTGAAGTATATATTATTTTAATTGTTTCTTTGAAGAAAAATTGTTAAGCTACCAACCACGAAATACGTATTATAATTCGGGAAGCATAATTATCTTCTGAAATATGATAACTCAGGGTGGCCGCTGGACCGGGAAACCGGGAGATTACCGGAATTTAATCAAATTTAAACAAAATTTAATCAAAGATGACTGGAAGTTAATCAAATGTAAACTTCCGATTGAAAATTTAGAAACTATCTGTTGTTTCAGTCTAAAATATACCATTTTTAATGAGTTCAATTTGAAAATTGGTAATGAAGAAAAAGAACAATTTTTTAATAATCAGAAATCTTTGACTGTTTACTTGGAAATGAACAATTATAAATGAAATATTTAAAACTAAACAATTTGAAACTGAGTTTTTCGAAACAGAAAGCCTTGAATCGTTAAAATTTCGGAAAGTTAAACCTAAACTTTGAATGTTACAATATTAATTTTAATTGTGTTAATTAAAAAAATTTTATTTGTGAGTGAAAATGTTGAATTTTGATGTGTTAATATCAAATAAAAAATTTGTAATGATTTTTATTTTGAAAAATTTATTTAAAAAAAATATTTTAAAGCGAAAGCAAATTTTGATGAATACATAAAAATTGAACAGTTATAAATTTGGAAAAAATTGAAATAAGTTTAAGAGATATTGAGAAGTTTTGACAAATTTTCAAGAATAACTGAAAATTTGTGAAGATTCCAAAAATTGTAAAGTAAAATGTATATTTTCGAAGCTTTTAAAATAAAATTATGTAGCTTTTTAAGGATTCTGAAAGGTTTCAAGATGATAAATTTTTTCTTTAACACGGAGAAAAATGGATATTGAGAAGTAGATATTAAAAACTTTGATATTTAACCATAATATATAGATATTACGGCATAATATCTAATATCTTCTATTCAATATACAAGATATTAAAGGGTAATATCTGTTTATATTGGAAGTATAAAATGTGTGATATTAACAGTTAATATCTAAGATATTTAAAAATTGTAATTTTATCGGAGCAATGTCGTTGACGTGTGGCGTGGCGACAAAAGATTTTAACCCCGTTTTGTCTGTAACTTGAGCATTCGTCGTGTGTGTTGTAGTTTTTTGTATATATATATTGCGTTAAAAGTTTTGGTGAAAAATGGATTAAGTGTTTTTGGACATAATATCATAATTTTCGTAAGAAAATGAGGACTCGGCGATAAAGGCATCTATAATGTTAGCCTTGAACAGCGTGTTATCCGTTCTACACAAAAATTGAATAATTATGAAAAAAGACGAATGCTTGAGGATTACTCTGATTAAAAATAGAGGACTACGATATACAAGACTTTTGGATTTTATAGAAAATGGCATGGTTTAGAGGTAATTTTTGCACAATTAAAAAATAGTTTTTGAATATCTTACATTCTGCCCTTTAATATCTTGGATATTGTTAGTTAAAATCTTATTTTTAATATCTATGGATGCTCTACTTCAATATCTAGATTTCAGTCCCATAGTTAAATCGCTAATATATTAACTAGTAATATCTAGATAGTCTGCGTGAATATCTATTTTTCTCCGTGAAGGTTCCTAGGAAAATATAAAGTGATTTTTTAGTAAAAAAGTATAGACTCAAGAGAATGTTTTAAAAGATTTCAAAACAAATTTTGATACATAGATAACAATTGAAAAATTATTCATTTACAACGACTTAAAATTAAAATAATTTAACCACTGAATTCTTTTAATGATTTTTATTTATCTTCAAATTATTAGAATACATTTCAAGTTACTTTGAACTCCTACAGATCTTTTGAATTTTCTGAATTCTCTTAAAATCTTTAGAATAGACGTAGAATTATTTTAACTACGCGGGATGCACATGGCAGTCGCACATGCGCAAATAAACTTCCGATAGTCAGGTAAAATGGTCCATTCATGGGGTACGTTCAAGACGACCACCCGTGTGAACCGCTGTGTGAACCATAAAAAGGGTCGGAGTTTAGGAGAGTGTAGTGTAAGGTGTTGTTGCGCTGAACGACACAGAAGGAAAGTTTGGCTCTAAATGTAAAGGCCCGAATTTCAGGTTATGTAATTTTTTTATTAATATTAGGTTATCACTATTCACTATATGTTCAGAAAAGATTTACTTATCGTCTGTATATGTAAAATTCCTTGCTGCTATTTTACAAATCATCATTAATGACAGATAGTAACGTTACCGCGTTAATTTTGACCGGCAACGTGTCAAACAGTGGATCCTTTATTTAATTACATGCTGTTTCGGAGTATAATATGACGAAGTAAATTATATTGAAAAATGGCCTAAAAAGCTGTTTGGTAGAGGCACTTATCTATATCTATTTAGTTAGTATCATATGGTACTGCTATTTTATTAGTTGACACACAAATTCCGTTAATTGCAGTGACTATTCAATTAGTATCAGCAACGAAGAAAATGCGGTCGTCCAAAACTAATAATAGCAATACCATATCTTACAAACTAAATAGTTGGTCCAACTAATCATTCGTTTCAGTGCAAGTAACTAAAAGAAGGATTTTTTTCTTTTTCTGAGAATAAGTCCTTTTGTA
>CAKNWT010319010.1:0-11199 GCA_932066315.1 Andricus coriarius
TGCACAACTTCTGGTACAAGTACCTGACTAGTGTGCATCCTGCGTTGGCACGTTGTTTTCAGAAGATCATCGAACAACCAGATCTGATGTCAGGCTTTATGCTCCAGGGTACTACGTATATGTTGCCTAAAACACCAGATGCTCAAAATCCATCTGATTTTCGACCGATAGTCTGTCTTCCAACAACATATAAATGTCTTACAGCTGTCATAGCAGATAAGGTATATTATCACAGCGACGAGAATGACATCCTTACAGTAGAACAAAAAGGATGTTGTAAAAACTCGCGAGGCAGTAAAGATCTAGTCACCATAGACGCTGTTGCCATGACGCAAGCTCGTAAACATCAAAGAAACTTGCACATGGCATACATTGACTACAAGTAAGCGTTTCCTTCCGTACCACATGACTATTTGCTTGAAGTCTTGAAAATATACAAAATTTGCCCACGCATCATTGACTTCCTAAGTCGTGCGATGATGCTTTGGGGTACAAGAATCAAGTATTTTGATCATGGACAATCAAGGATAACTAGATCAATACGCATTACGACGGGTATATTCCAAGGAGACTCCTTCAGTGCATTGTGGTTCTGTTTAGCGTTGAACCCATTGAGCAGAACACTAAATAGCATGTCTCACGGGTTCCGAGTACATGATAACGAGGATGGTCATGAAGTGACCCATCTTCTATACATGGATGACCTGAAGATATACGCCAGTTCGGACCAGAAACTGCAGCAGGTGATCGCTGTCACAAAGCAGTTTTTCAATGATATCCACATGGAGTTCGGATTAGATAAATGCAGAACAGTGCATTTAACTAGAGGAGAATTAGGGACCGCAGAGTTGGAGAACGATTTCGAGAATGACATCGAGGCAATGGCAGAGGGAGAGTCATATAAATACCTGGCTATTCTTGAATCTAAGGGTATCCAGCATACGATAGTTAAGAAAAGCCTAACGACTGCCTTCACTACAAGACTCAGATTGTTTCTGAATAGTTCTCTTAACTCGGCAAACAAGATCAGGGCAATCAACACCTATGCCATCCCTGTCCTCACGTACTCCTTTGGGCTCATCAAATGGTCGAACACCGACCTAGAACGATTAAACAGAATCATCCGCGTAGAAATGACGAAGCACCGAATGCACCACAGTAATTCGGCGATTGAAAGGGTAGTTTTACCACGACATAGACGGGGTAGGGGCATTATAGATGTCAGGAAACTGTGTGAATCACAAGTTACACAGTTGCGAGACTATTTTAACAGCAAGCGGGATGTGACGCTTTACAACACCATCTGTAAAGCTGATCTTGACTACACGCCCTTGAATTTGGCCTCAGAGGAGGCCTTGAGTACCAGGGCAGAAACCATAGAGGAATTATAAACGCAATGGAGACAGAAAGCCATCCACGGCGAGCACCCCAAAACGTTAGACCAACATGAAGTGGATAGTAAGGCATCCAATATTTGGCTGAGAAAGGGCGTCCTGTATCCAGAAACGGAAGGATTCGTTATTGCGATACAGGGACAGGGTTGTCAGCACCACAAATTATCGAAAACACGTGCTACATAAAGAAGTTGTTGACCGGTGCCGATTATGTGGAGATACCAACGAATTCATCGAGCATATTATTAATGGTTGTCGCGTGATGGCGCAAAGAGAATATACGCACAGGCATAATGATATGGCGGGAATTATACATCAACAGCTTGCCCTAAACCTAGGACTCTTAACAGAATGGATGCGCAGAAAAGGATATGAAGCTCTTTTTCGGCAAGAAGAAGAGCAAAATCCTCCAGCGAACATACCACCCGTTCCAGCCAGACCACCTTTGCAGAGAGCCGATAATGCCAACATGAGAAGTAGGAGATCTATCCACCAAAAAGTCTTTCTCAGGATGGACAAATTATATGAAGCTAATAATGCTCTCCTTGATTTTCTCCCTGAAGATGTTAATCTCTGGAATCTGAACTGTGTAGTTTACGAGCAGGCAGTCTCTTTGCTTAGCGACAATAGAAGTGACGATACTTCAGTACGCCTGAGTAAGACTCGCGAGCGTATTGCACAGCTTCAGTTTAAAATTGAAACGGCAAGACGGCATGCATCAAATATTCAGTGCGTGATTAGCTATATAACATCAAATAAAAAATTCACTCCAAAAGTTATGGCACTTGCTCGAAACTTGAGAAAAGCAAATCACACGCTGAACAAGTGTAAACTTTTGACCATCCAACAGCACTGGACCCAAAAAATAAGATCTCTTTCAACAGCAAAACAGCGCCTTAAACGGCGAGTAAACTGGATTCGGGAAAATTCCACCTCTTCAACTCATCCTTCTCGTCTGTTCAATAAAACCTTAAGTGTCGTTGAAAATCCGCCTAGCCGAGAAGAGATTCAAGTGTTCTGGGAGAGAGTGTATGGAAATACTTATCAGTTAAATGAAGACGCTTCAGATATATCACTCTTTTGTAACTTTTGGCAAAGGCAAAGGTTGCAGGCTACAGGGGAAGAGTGTCCACTAATTACTGCCCAAGAAGTGAAGAAAGTTATCGCTAGAACTAAGAACTTTTCAGCGCCAGGCCGCATAAAATCAACAACTTTTGGTGGAAGAAGTTCACTTCTACGCATCGTATATTTCTCGTATATTTACTACTTTCATAAACGGAGAACAACCCATCCCGCAGTGGCTAGTGGAAGGACGCACGGTATTGATTCCTAAGACCGGAGATTTGTCAAGTCCACAGAACTACAGGCCCATAGCTTGCTTAAACCACAGCTACAAGCTATTTACTGGCATCCTCAAAGAGAGGATATTAACATCTATCGAGCCGGTATGGAGTGCAATAGTTGAACAACGTGGATGCAAGAGAGGGCTGGCAGGTTGCAGGGAGAACCTGCTAATAGACAGGTGTATTACCCAAGACTTGATCCGGTATCGACGCAATCTGTCCATGGCTTGGATTGACTACCGTAAGGCATTCGATAACACGAACCATGAGCTACTTATTAAGCTCCTTGTGTGCCTGGAGGTGCATCCATAAATAGTGAGATGCATACAAGAGCTTTTGCTCTTGTGGCAAACAAGATTATTCATAACATCTGACCAAAGACAAATGACTAACAGCTATATCACATATAAGAGGGGGGTCTTCCAAGGAGACTCTCTAAGTCCGATACTTTTCTGCATCTCCCTATTGCCTCTATCTATTGTTCTCCGAGGGAAAAGCTCTGGATACCTATGTAGCCCACGAAACAGAAGAGAATATAAGGTCAACCACCTTTTATATATGGACGAACTCAAATACTTTGCTTCCTCGAAAGAGGATCTTAACATCCTTGTGGAGCCGGTGAATAGGTACTCTGAAGCGATTGGCATGAGCTTTGGACTGGACAACTGTGCCTGCGTCCACCTACAGCAAGGACGACTAGAAACTACACCATCGAGTGACGATCGGGATGTTCAACTCATAGGCGGAAATGCCATTCAACATCTTAATAATGGAGAAACACATACATATCTTGGAATACCGCAAGCGGAAACCCAAGACGTGCGTGTGTTAGAAACGGCCCTTGTAAAAAGGTATCGCCAAATTCTCAGAAAAATGTGGGCTTCCGAATTATCTGAAAAGAATAAGATCTAGGCGACCAATATTCTGGCCGTTCCTATACTGCTCTACACATTTGGCGCAGTAAAATGGAACGTCGATGAGTTGAAGCAACTTGACCGAAGCATACGCGAGATGATGACAATCCATAGAATGCACCATCCTAGATCTTCCGTACCTCGAATATACCTACCTCGACATAAAGGGGGTAGAGACTTGCTAAGCTTGCAGTGCCTTCATCGAAGAACGGTTCTGCTACAGCCTGCTCAGTTCTAAATAGCGCAGATTCTCTTATGCGACTCGTACATCAACATGAAGGCAACAACGTTGCGGCGTTTCTATACCGTGCCGCAAACAGGGCCGCAGGGGAGCTTGGCCTCCCATTTGATTACAGCGACACTACACATGGCCTAGCATCACTAACACCTTCGGTGCTCAAAAGTCGTATACAGGAAGCAGAACATACGCTTCTACTAAGAGAACATGTTGACACGCCCCTTCATGGTAAATCCTACGACATCATACATATCAGAATCAATTACAAATCTTTCACTGATGATCATTTACTAAAGATGTTGTACTTTTAAAAAACAATTATTTATTATTTAAACAAAATACTTAAACAAATGTATAATTCCGTCATTTTTTAGCAGATGAGTTTTGTTTCTTCAGCAGAATCAACCATGAATATCTCCCCAATGATCTTATGTTATGGATATTGGTTTTTTTTTTATAACAATCCATTACTTAAACAAGTTTGATAAACGGATTTTCCATTCGACCAGTTATCAGTTAAAAATTTTTGTTAGCATAATTAACTGAAAAGTTTTACCATTGGGCCTATTTTTAAATCTTTAATCACTTTTCAAGGACCAAGGAGGAGTGTCTGGGCTCCTGGAAGCAAGGGTCTTGCAACTTTCGGAAAATCAGTTCTTAAACTTTGCAAAGGTATCTGCAGAAACCAATAAGAAATGCAAGCTGTCCTCATTCATACGAATCGCTGATGTCCTCCTGGTATTGTTTTCTCTCTATCACTTAAAGTCTTTGTTTCTCGCTTCTTGAGCCTCTTCCGATAATTGACCAATTGGTACAACAAAAGATTCAATAATTTTTGCGCCGTGAACTAGAACTTTGTGCATCCATGCAGGCATAAAGTACCAACTGTACTTGTCCACATAAATCTCAGCAGTCTCAGTGGCAATTTCGTGGAAGCATTCAGTATGGATAGCTTTACCGCAAGCCGGATTTTGTAATATAATGTATAAGTTTTTTATTAACTTCACTTTAATGCAAGTAATCTCACTTAGCTTTACATAATTTTTTAAAAAGTTCCGAGCCGTGTTTTCATCATTTGTGGTACCAGAAACTTGTTTAATTATATCCACGATTAATTCAAGGCTTTTGCGAATTTCATTTTGAATATCTCTTTCTCTCCTCAGCGACTTCTTTCTGTTCTTCTGTTTTACACGCCCAATGTTGAAAGGGCAATCGGTAAGAAATGTGGAGGATGCATTCCATGAATCCAATCCAAGCATGCAAGGTTTGCAATCCATACTTAAATGTATACACATATTCTTCCTTAGTTTTAACAACTTCCAAGTGGATCATTTCTAAAGGCTTTGCTCCACAAACAGTGCAATTAGAGGAAGAAGACGATTGAGTGATGACTTGGCACACTTTTCCATCAAGCATGATCGAAATGAGCTCATATTCAACAAAATAAGTGTTACCATTCAAGATGATTTTTCCGGGCTGCAGTCGCTTGATTTGGTTTTTCATATCATATCTCTCATTGGTATTGATCTATTGCAGACGTACCATCACAACCGAACTTCAGTTTAATTTTTAACCTTTTTTCTTCCTCAGGTGGTTCGATACCTTTAATTTTTTATATTCGTTTAGCGGTATAATCAAGTAGTTGTTGAAGTTTATGAGTAGCATCTCTTTCGCTGGCAATTATTGAAGAATTTGGTGGATAGAAATGTTCTTTGGTCTTTGTCATCAGAAAACGGTATTAATTTTTCTTCTTGTGATGATGATATTTCTATATATATCTGTTGGATCTGATGTTATGCCACTTGCCATGTTTAAAACGCCTCTCTTTAGAATTTCATTTGCGTTCTTTTTTTGGTTTTTTGAGAACATTCTTCAAAGTTCTTTGTTTTTCTGGGTTGCTTTTTCGAACTAATCCTTCCAAAGTCGAGGACAGACGATGATTGTTCTTCAGATAATTGACTAACACCTCGTCAGTTTTAGAACTAAAACCTACCAAAACATGAAATAGTTCTCTGGTGATTATTTTAATAGAATCCATGACTGCCATTTATAATACTATTATCAAATAAATATATACATACGATTTAAATTAATACAAATGATTTGGAAAATTTGAGTCGCTAGCAATTAAAAGGCCAGAAATACGGCAGAAAGTAAAAAGAAAAAAAAAATTAAAACCACAGTGCAACCTATAATACAAGATTGATGTAAAACGTAGCGAGGAAAACAAAAGAAAATCGTGGGGATCACTATTCAAATTAGTACGAACAAGGTTATTTTCCAATGATCAAACGAATCACGAACAACGAATGGAGCAGAAGATAATAAAATACACTAAAGAGCACTTACGAATGATAAACACTAGGGTGACCAGAAAAAAAACACTTTTGGTTTTCTTAGGAGCGAAAGGCAAATATCGGTAGTTTATGCGATTGTAGAAGCCAGGTTTTTTTTTTTTAATTTTAAACAATATTTAGAGGTGCCCCATCGTCTTTGAAGTTTGTCATTGCAAAAGCTGAGAATTTCGGTAAGTGAAGGGTCGATCGTAAAAGTGCAATCTCAGCTCTTTTCATCGATGTGACTTTATAACAGGTATAGTTAGGGTCCCTTGAATTATTATTACTCACTTTTCTGAAGAAGGGAAATATAACTACAGAACGCTTTGCCATGAAAGGGTCTGCTTTATGAGTTTATGGTGTCAAGACCCACTGTGATCGATTTTTATGGCCGAGCTGATGAGCGCTCCGCCCCGAAAACTGTCACATTTCAAAAATTTACTCAGATTAGTTTTCATTATTGCAGGCTTATTTACATTTTTCCTAATCTGCTTTTTCAGAAAATGTGATGTTCAACCTTCGAGGACAATATTGTTAAAATTTCATTAAAAGATATAAATTATTAGGGCCGTTATTAGGCTTTGAAAACAGTAGAAAACAGTGAAAATTACACTTTTCAAGCAACCGTAATTAATATTATTTATGAAATTTTCATTGAAAAAATGGTTTCATGTGCATTCTAAGGACCTGAAGAACAACATATTAAAAGTTCAAATTAAAAAGTGTATAACTTCGTGCTTAAAATCTTAAATGAAAAAAAGTTGGTTTTGCCCATGCTAATTACATAAGAACTTCAAAGACGAAGGGGCACCTCTAAATATTGTTTAAAATTAAAAAAAAAAAAAAAACTGGCTTCTACAATCGCATAAACTACCGTTATTTGCCTTTCGCTCCTAAGAAATCCAAAAGTGTTTTTTTCTGGTCACCCTAATAAACACCAAATGATAGTAAAACGTCACGAATTTGTATTGAAGTGGTAAATCTTCTAAGCACTAGGCAGAGGCAAAAAATGAAGACCGAAATCAAAATAATCATAACAAACGACGATCGTCAGTCAGAAAACAAATGAAAAATGAAAAACAAAAGAATCCCGACTACTAGGACAATTGGGGAGTATTTCATGGTTGATTCTGCTGATAAAGCGATCTTATCCGCTGAAAAATGGCGGAATCATACATTTGTTTATTTACTTTGTTTTAATAATGAATTATTGTTTCTAAAAAGTACAACATCTATAGTAAACTATCATCAGTGAAAGATTTGTACAAAACATATCTACTGAAAAATGGCCAAATGATGCATTTGTTTATTAATTTTGTTAAAATAATATACAATTGTTGTCTAGTAGCAAATTATTATAGTGCACGTCCATTGGCAAGATACTATCATTTGATTCTCCTAGAAAGAACGAAATGTTTCTCTTGGAAAATGGCATACTTAGGAATTGGTTTATTACATTGTAATAAAAAATAATTAGTTGATATTGCACAGCTCATAATTTTAAGTAAAAATTCTTTTCTTCCATTTAATTCAAAAAATATCAGTAAAAAGTACTTCGTTATCGCAATTAGATAAGATATAACTTTTATTCACTAATGTGTTTACAAAAATGCGAAAAAGTTCGTTATGCAGCTAATTAGGTATTTTCACTTCAACCACCAGATAACTTCACTTCGTTGAGTGCTGAGGGGAAAACAATGGACCAAATGCATGGGATTCGGTCCATTTTTGCCCTATTTTGCTATTATCTTCGTAAAAACTCATTTTTTCTATATAAGTGTATCAGAAAGATAGTTTTTATTTTTCACGAACTATTTAAAGAAATAATAAAATGATGATACATATTATTCATCACGAAGATATTACCAAAATAAAGTTTTGTCCCATGCATCAGGTACATTGTTTTGCCCTCAGCACTCAACGAAGTGAAGATGGCTGGTGGTTGAAGTGAAAATACCTAATACTCACAGACCCCATTTTAAATGAGTTGCTTCCCGGATTCTTACCATGTAAAGTCAGATACAAAAATTTCAAACAAAATGGCAACCATGAAACGACAAAATTAATTTTTTATTCATTTTGTTTGTTAAATAAAAAATGTTGCACACACCTTTTCTTAAAGTTCGAACCTTGGAACAATACAAAATTTCATAGACTTTCATCTTTAAAAAAAACATCCAAATCGGATAAGTAGTTTAGTCTGAAAATTGAATTGTCCACAAGAACTTTTTTTGCCCCACTGTACGCACCGACTCGACACGCATTTGAGTTTCGGTCAGCTTTCTCGTATTGGATATGCGCATCGAGAAGTGCACAAGAGACTCTGACACTCGAGGCTAAGATGTCTTGTTGACAATATTCACTTATTTATATTGCAGTAATCATGGGGTTGTCCCTTCAGCGGTCTGTATAGCAGTCGGATAGCTGACTCCCTGAATACTCAGTGCATAGCCACTCGATCTTTTTTTATATGTAACCCGGCATTGTTGATTGTGTTCTCCCTTTCTCTCAACGTCCAAATCCCTCCTCGGAAGGCAATTCCGCTATAAAATTAGGATTCCAGTATTGAATGTTTCAGACTTGAACGTGTACATGGCTGAGCTGGCGGCTCAACTCAAATCAAAAATGAAGGAGAGAAAGGTAGCAGATGGAGATGAAGGAATTTAAGAAGACGTTAAGGAAGAAAAATTTGGAAAAATCTCACGGTCTGTGTGACCCTAATCCAGTCTGAGATTATTCGAGCCACCCTGGGGGTAGCCGGCAACTTAACAAAGATTCCAGAGCCACCAATTTTAGGTGCTGGTTCAACCGTGCCCAGTACCCACGACATCTGCTGGGTTTGCCTAGGAACCTAGTATGCCATCCTGGTCGAGAAGCATATGCGATAATCGACAACAGGCACCCTTGTGAAGTTAGCACCCCGATTTTCACTAATTTGGAAATATCCAATTTTATCATTTTGTCATCGTTTGTCGGTGTTTGTTGGTCAACTTTCGACGTTTCTCGGTTAAAATGGCAAAAGTTATTAATATAAAGTTTCGAGTGCAAACTGACACTACTACCAAAGATATGTTTGCTAGCGCTCCAATTTTTAATATTTTCCAAAAACTTTTCACGGAATCCTTTGTCGGTGTTTGTTCGTCAACATCAATGTTTTTTGGTGAAAATTGAAAAATATATTGAATTTTGAAAAACAGCTCGCCTCCTCGGTGAGTCAGCGTACTTGTCATTGGCGCGAAAATTTCAACAGTAAAGAATGGCAGAAATACGACAAAGAGTAATTGGTTTTGCATTATCATGCGTTATCAGGTAACATTTCGAACCCAGAGGAATACATACTTATTCTCTAAGTTCTATTAAATATTAAAAATTATGTTACGTAATAATATACAAATACAATATAGATACAATCATAGATATTAATATTATAATTCGCTAATATAGATACAATATAATATATTATAATAATATTACTCTTTCTCTCTGATTTTACTCAAATAAAATTGAATGGAAATGATATTGGGCTGTATCACGAAAAATATACTTTTGATAAAGTAAGCAAATGAAACTGTGTTTAACGTTTAATTCAATTTTGTCATTAAAATTTTGTTTTAATTGTTTTAAATATATTTTTTAATCATTAAACTATTATTTTAAATATATTACTTACAAGAAACATTAGAAATACTTTCTCAAACTCTTCTCTAATTCAGTTTGTTAGAAAAGGGTTAACTTATTATAATAATGATTGATTTATTTGCCCAAAAATTGATATAAAAATTATTTTTTAATTTGTATTTTCACTAAAATAATGTTAGTTTGCGAGAAACTATAGGCCTTTCATATATAAAAACCTCTTTGTTCCAATAATATATTTAGACAAGTAATTTAAAAGAAAAGAATAATATTTTTTCCATTATTTACATGCTTTTTGTAATATTTCAAAATATTCTAATTTGTTGAAAAAAAGTTTCAGACAAAAGTTATTCCTTTCAATAAAATGGACCTTTTTTTAGAACAACATTTTTTTGTTGACATGTAACTTTTGATGAAAAGCCATTTATATAACATAATTTTTCTTGCCGGGACGTTTTTGGCCACCGGAATACAGAAAAATCAGCAGAAAATTTAATCCTATCTTGATGCGCGCGATTTTTACAGCTGCTGGCCCTGGAGTGGACATTTTCGTTGAAAATTTAGAGTGGACATTTTAGCCTTAAATTGGACATAACTTTTGCGCGCACTGCGATATTAACTTTATCCATGGTAAAATTCTTCGGCCCAACATACTGTTTAATTTCCGCGCACACAGAAAAATGTGCTTCAAATATTCTTGGAGTAACGTACGATGAAGTAGTGGACATTTTTTCGCCAAATTCAAAATTTTCGATATTTGAATGTGTGATACTTCGATAATTTTAGAATCAAACCTTTTTCATTTTAAGGCGCTTCGTCAGGCTTGAATTTTAGCCCATGTATTACAAATCACAAGTTTCCTCCTACACGGATGAATTGTTTGATGTAATATTTGAACCACATAATCTCAATGGCATAAAACACAAAAAGAAAGCCTACGTTTTTAAAAAAATGGTATTGTTTGGGTTATTTTTTAACTAATCGAAAATGTGCTTCATTTATGCGCCTGAAAACGAAAAATCCGCCACCGGGAAAGTATCCACGATGAACCGAAAACAGGCGCTCCCAATTTGAAGAGCACAGCAGGATGTTGAAGCATGAGAGGTCCGTCAAGTCAGCGCCGCTACCAAGGCAAAATGAAAAATGGAAAACGCCATATTTTTTTGCTTTTTTTTTTGCAAATTTTATGCTCAAACAAAAATTTTTTTGCTCTTCAAACTTCCGAGATAAGGGTGGCGGCGCTAGCACGGCATCCACTCAGCGCCGCCACCTATGAAAACTGGCTAAAAATTATTATAATGCAATAAACGATTAGGGTATATTTTTTTGCTTTTTTTT
>CAKNWT010319019.1:0-16641 GCA_932066315.1 Andricus coriarius
GTTTTTGAAATTCTTTGATAGCTGTGCTGTCAAAGAATAATAAATAATTCAATTATTTATAGCTTTCTCGGAAATTATGGGAAAAGAATTTGAAAAACAAAAGAAAATCATTTGTCACTTTTTAGCATGATAAAATTATATTTTTATAAAATTTTATGAAATTATCAATTTTGCGATGGATTCTTAAATTAATACTATTTTTGTTAACAATATTACATTCTTTGCAAAATTCACGTAAAAATGAATTCAATTTTTTTTCAATAAAGAAATTTAGGCGGACATGAACCTATGTTTTAACCTAGGTTTAAGCATAGGTCTAAACCTGGGACCGACCTGGCTTTTTCTTACGGCCACGTGGACCAAGCCCCAAGAAACGACCAGGTTTTTTCGGGAAGTGTGCTATGTGGGTATTCCGATCCCAACAATGACATTCAAAAGGGCACGAGCTCACCCGAGGCTGCACGAACACACACGGAGTAACACGAAGTAGCTTGCACTTCATTTACTTTTTTCACTGTGCCTCACTTTTGTCACTGCATCCATTTACTTTTCTCACTGCGTCCGTCCACTTTTTTCACTGTTGCCCGGAAAGGTCGGCACTACGCATGCGCCACGTCATCGACCAAAAATCGGTCACTTTTTACACCAAAAATAGGTGGAAAAACTGGCACTTTTTCGCAAATAACCCCAAAGAAAGAAAAGAAAGAAGAAAGAAGGCGGAAATGTCATCACAGCATTGTTACCTCGGAAGTGAAGAAGTGAACAAAATTAGCTACTGTAACTATACTAAAATTGTTATTGGTTTAACAATCCTATTATATACATCAGCTAATAAATATTTATAGAAAGTTTTTACTAAATAAAGTAGTTGGCCCAACCGCACTAATCTTTTTTCAGTGTATGTTAAATTATTTTTTAAATTATGGATTATTACGCGTAATGATTTTAATACACTGTATCTATGCACTAATATTCAATAACGCAGGCAATTAAAATTTTTTTCACTCATAGAGTAAAAGCACCAGTCGTTGGCACTCCCTCTAATTTGCTTAAAACAGTAGGGAAATTCAAATATTTAACATAATATGCTCGAATTACATTCATCTGTGCAAAATATGATAAATATTTGCATTTTTTCATTGTTTAAAGATTAAAAAATTTTCTAACAGTTTTAACCAATTACTTGAATAACTAATAATTTAACTAAATGATTGAAATTTAACAGATTTAACTAATTTAAACGACATAAAACGCGTGGTACCATAATCATAATCAATTAATTACTTAAAATTATTCAATTGTATAATAATTAATTGATTATTCATCAATTGAGTAATTTATTAATTAATCCAACGTGTAATTATCTGAATTCCTTGCACTTGCTCTTGTCTTTTGATAAAAACCAAACTGGATCACCCTGTCGACAATTAATATACTCCCGAATGCGGTACACTGTTAAAAATAATATTAATTTTAATATACCCATGTGTATTAAAATTAATATATTGAGATGGTTCAAACCATAACTGCGCCCATTAATATAGTCTAATAATTAGAGTACAAAAGTAATACCGTTAACCAGCGGGAAATCAATAAATTCGCGTCATCAGCTGGGAGCAAGTCGCCGAAAAGTGACAGCGATATAATTAATAAAGACAACCATAAAATTCAAGAGAATAGACATAGGTCAGTTAGCTGAGCGGGAAATTGATGAACGCGCACGAAACCGGATCCCATGAGTAGGGAGACCAGCGGGACCAAGCATGCATGCTACCACTCGATCGAAATGGGACGATCGAGCGGACACTTGCGTTTCAACTCGAGAAGTGAACGGAGTTCACTGGAAAAGACTACGAATTCCGGGAACTACTCCTCAGCGATCGGACTCTCTGCGATTCAAAACTTTCCGCATAGCGTAAGTGGTATCCAGGACAAAGCGTACTCAGAGTAATTCGTGTTGATTTTTTTTGTGTAATTGCTAAAATGGTTCTACTCACGTTTAATTGGAATTTTGATTTATCAAGTTTTAATAGAGTTGACGGTTGACTGGTGACCAATAAGAACTTACGATTTCTCTCAACTTGACTCAGTCCAGGAAAATTGAAACCGTCTGTGCTTAACGGTCGTAAAGAGGAAGGCGTAGCTCACTCATTAGAATTTGGTACCGTTGTTTTTTTGTGTGAATCTATGAGCATGATGGTTAGTATTCTGAGGGACTTTTCAACCAGGATAAGATCTGGAAATTAGACCTTTTAATACTAAATTCATCTAATCATAGCTGATTGAGATGAAACAACTTAAATGCAACTTAAAATTCCATCAGAATTATCTGTTTGGATTTATTAATGGCAAAATAGAAAACAATGTGAGACCTGAGCTCAATTTTAATTTCAGACTTAAAGATAAATTTACTCAGGTAAATTCAGTGGCGTTTCATATTCTATCATAGCACTTGGATGAAATGAAACAAAGCTAAATTTCGCAAACTGAGAAAGAACGCAGCAATGAGAAATCAGTAAATTCATAACTCCTGGATATCAGGGGGGAAATTAATTAGTCACCTACCATCGGAGTAAAACTAGTCACCTTTCAAATAATTATTGTAGATTTTAACTTTAAGCGTCCATAATTTCACACACGCTCAAGTGAGCCTCTTCCCCACGCAAAATTTTAACAAAGATTATTCTATTGTTTTCGTATCGACATTAATCTAGAAATGAATCGGATTAGAAGGGGCGCGTATTTCGAGTCACCAGCTTTCGTAGATTTCAATTCACGAGAGAATTTTATTCCTCAGGAATTTTTAAGAAAGAATTATTTCCAATTCCTTGACCTACGCGTTTTGAAAAGCATAATTACATACACCGATAGAAACAATATCCTTGTCCTTGTTCCCAGGGTCTCCTGAGTAGTCTGTTTCCAAAATAGGGTGGTAAGGGCTTCTTTTAATGTCCTTCCAACTCTCAATGCAGTTTGTTTAATTGGGCTTGAGCTGTTGAACAGGCTAGAGTAAAAACATTTTAACAACAAAGTAGTGAATGATACTAATTCATGAAATAGGTTAAAATGCGACAGGAATATTAAAGATAAACCCCAATAACCTTTCCTGGGGGATGAATACGTATTTTAAATGCGTAAGTCAAGAATGATGCTCACGGAAACATAGCTGCAAAAATAATCCTTAAAACCCAACCGCGTACACAACTCGCCCATCCTGATATCTCTCTTTTTATGATAGGTAGAAATAAATGAATATAATAAGATCAACGTTACAATATCAAGCATATGAAATCGTCATTAGGAGCGTGTATATTAAATTTCATATACATTCATGTGAATCACTTACAAGAAAAATAAGATAATTCAATTTTACACAAATTCAAAATAAGTTTAGCAATCATTTTCGATCCTAGATAATAAAACATAATACCTTCTTCCTCTTGACCAAAAATAAAATTGAATTTCAAGTCGAAAACTTCAATTAAGCAAATAAATAACAGAGTTAACCTACAATGAATTGTATTCGCATTACATTTTTACCATTAAGAGCGGATTTAGGAAAAAGTTCCACCCGTACATTGCACTTTCATTATAAATAACATTTTAGTCGACGAACTGTAGATTATTAGTTTAATTGAGAATATTTGACAAGATTTAAAGAAATGAAAGCACTTTGAGTTTTCACGCAAACTGCTAAACCGACCTGTATATTAAATTTAATACACATGTATATTGAATCCACTATACCAATGTATGTTGAATTTCAGTAGCGGTAGTGCATATTTGCTTCACACACATGTATATTAAACCTGACACAGATTTTTTTAACAGTGTAATTGTTAATTAATGAATTAATCATCATCATTAATTTGTCTGATAATTAATTTTCTAATCATCAATTACTTAGGTAAATAATTGTTTACTTACTTAATTAACTACTTAACATTACCTAATTGTGTAGTAATTAATTGATTAATCATCAATTGAGTAATTAATTAATTATTCCGTTGTGTAATTATCTGATTTCCTCGAATCAGCGTTTGTCTTTCGATAAAGACCAAAGTAAATCACCCGCCCACAATGAATGCTGTTACAAAATCGAAAATGACGCAGAACATGGATCGATGCAATTTTTATTAGCTGAGAAAATTTGAGAATCATATAATTCGAAAAAAATGAAAAAAAAGGATTAGGAAAATCGGTAGATATTCTCAACAAACTAACAACAGGAAGGTCGGGTGAGTTATGACTGACAGTCAGTATACCCCCTGGGTTCCAGTATAGTGGAAAAATTTCATGCTCGGCTTACTGCCCTGTCCTTTTTGAAACGGGGAGCGCCTGTTTTCGGTTGATCATGGATACTTTCCCGGTAGCAAATTGCTCGTTTCCAAGCGAATTAAAGAAGCGCATTTTCTATCAATTAAAAAAAAAGTAAAAGCAAGAAAATCTTGCGAAAAAAGGGCACTAGTAGGTTGTGTATTATGCCATTGAGATTATGTGCTCAAAATATTACATCAAACAATTCATCCTTGGGGGAGAAAACATGTCATTTGTAATAAATGGGCTAAAAATCGAGCCTGAGGAAGCACCTTAAATGGTAATTTACAACAAAATTATGTCTCTTGCGTCCATGAGAGAATTCAAAACCCTTGTTGGCTGCGGCAATTACAAACTTGGGAATCTACATTGGCAGTCAGGATCTCTTGCCGCATGTGAATACGAGGCAAGAGTGACAGTACCAGTGCTGGGAATACACTGTATAATGGATGTATGTTACCAGAGTATCTGTACGTAACTACATGATATAAAATGTTACTATCTGCAGAAAGACCACAAGTGTCAAAAAGATAGAGAATGGTCCGTCTCTTTCACTCCTGTCGACTTTCAGCAGGCAGGCTGCCTGCCACTGCTGGTCAGGAGAAGTATGAAAACGCCATAAATTGTGGTCCAAATTACTTTAATTGATTTACAACATTCGTTGTAATTGGTTGTTATTAATTATTAATAATAATATTAATATAATATTTATTATAATTATTATAATATATTAATATATATAATAATAATATTAATATAAAATTAATTTAAAGTAGCGGACTCGATGATCTAAAAGCATAGAAGTCTAGATTCTAGACCGAAGTTTGAAAATCACAAATTCGTGTTATTGTTTCACGGCAAAAGCTAGTTATAAAATGAAGGAGCAGTTCCGTGAATTAATCTCTCGCGATTTCTCTCCGTGTACAGATGAAACATAATATCCACAACAGAATATTCGACCTATATAGATTGAGCACTGTGATTTGGAATTTGTCTTCAAACATTTTTTACATGTATTCTTAATTTTAAAAATTTCATGCATGATTATGACCCTGTTCAAATTGAAAAAATAATAATCCACAATTTGAACCTTTACTTGCAGATGGATACTGTGGACATAAAAGGATACTTATATCCCTCTTTCTCGAACATAAAACCTCAAGACGAAGATCGCCTTTCTAATGAAGTTGTGTACATACAAGAAAAGTTTGACGGATGCAGTTTCAGAGTCATCTTTAATGAAAATACTATTGGTTTCGGATCTAGAAATGTGCTTCTGACTGATGAAGATTTCTGTGGATACAGTCGCATTAAAGACCATATAATAAATTGCACAAATAAAGTAGCAGAACAAACAATGATGACGCAGTTTATAATATTTGGCGAACTTGTCGGCTATAACAAAAATAAACCTATAATGCCTCGAATACATTATTTCGAGGACAAAAAAATAATAAAATTTTTTCCATTTGAAATTTACAATTATAAAGACAAAGAATACGTCGATTTTCTATATTCTCAAGATGTTTTCAAGACATCTGGCTTCGACATCATTCCTTATTTAAAAGTAAAGTACGCCTATTTTGATAAAAAATTTAGATCCGATTATTTCAATCACGACAACGAAGATGAAATGGAGGGTTACGTCATAAGAACTGTAGATAACAAGCGATTTAAATTCAAAACATTGAAATTTAAAGAACAAAACCCTACGAGTTTTATTAAGATGATAAGCGAGGAGACTTTTGAAAGTTTTGTATCAAAAGTGCCATACCGAGACGATGAAGGTCGCATACAGAAACAATATTTGAATCAATGTTTTGACGAATATTTTGAAGAACTTGTAAAAGATTACGGTATTTCCAGTGTGAAAATAAACAAGAAAAAAGTATTCGCCAAAATGTATAATATTGTTCAATCGTATACAAATGATAAAATAGATTTTGTTAAATACAGAAATATGTTTGTAAATTTTATGAATTGAAATGTAATTCAAACACTTCTTTATTCTCCGACAGTATTATGATCTCTGTTTGGCGGTAACATTAAACAGAATAACACACATTATGTTTCATCAGTCGTCCGATGGAATAGCGTTCCCGTTTTTTAAAACATCTCAACATGTACTCAGAGGAGTGTCAAGATTAATAGTTTTGAAGCGCTTTAAGAAGTTTGAGTATATCCCGTTTTTTTCTTTTTATTTACATTAATTTGTTTGCTTAATTCATCCAGTAAGTAACCGAATAAGAATGTAAAGCCAATTATTCAATTATAAGTCATTTTAAATTGTAACGGGAAACATACTTAAACTTTTTCATATCAATAACGTTTTTAGGTTAAAACAATGTAGGAATCTCTGTTTACCCGAATATCATTATCTTAGTTTTTATATATTTATATATATGTCAGCAAATCATCGGCCGGAACCACTCTTGTCGAGCCACGAACGACGGTCTGCGAGTCGAGACAAATCAGTTGATCTTCAATCACCACTTGGGACAGAGGTACTCTCGGCCCACCTCCTTCGAAATACTACTCGGTGCCCTGTACATTCGGAAATCTAAGTTGCCTTTGAATAAATGCCTTTGGACCAGCGACTGACAGTGGCAGTCGCGAGACTAGGTCAAACAGGCCCGAGAACAGGCCCTCATAAATCTTATCGTTCGACTGGTCCCTAATCCTTCACGGTAAATTACAGATTGAAATGAAAAAATGAAATGTATTGTGAATACAAGTAGAAAAAAATCAGACCCTTCGGAGTGAGCTATGAGCCGCAACGAGCCATGACCGCACTGACTGTAACCCTTTCCAGGATTCCTGGAAATCGAAGAAAAAAATGACAGAAAAAATTGGTGGCAGTCATGCACTTGTCGTGGCAGTCAGCACCTACTGAAAGTGGTGAGCCCTGATCTACGACGTCTCGCCAGTGGGCCAACAATAAAGGGCACTTTTTGACTTTTTGTCGGCGAAACTGAAAAAACGGATTACCGATCTCAAAAACGACTTTCGACGCACTCCACAGGCATCGAAAGTCGAATTTTCGATAGAGGTGTAATGAAAAATATATTAATCAAGTTTCTCTCCGAATTTCTTTCAAGTGATATTCTACACGTAGATTTAAACGTCAAGTTCCACATGCAAAATATATTTTCCGAATTTCCCCCAAGTGTCATTTTACACATGATGCGAACCATGGTCATTCAGGAAACCATGGTGGATCGAATGCCAGGACTGGAGAAAATTCGACTGATCCTTTGTTTATTGTAGGAAGCGCAATTTGACAAGATCCGAATACGCGCTAAAAATGATCAACAACACGAGAGATCTAATTCCACCACCCTCTGAATCCGAAATATACGAACAATGTCACGAACAATATTCACCACGTGACAGTTCGGGGTTATTTTGTTAATAGAAGTCGTGGGTCGCAAGGTATTATGCACCATGCGTCCATGGTACCGTGGGCACCATGATGCATTCGCTGACCGATCTCGAAATTACCCACATAACGGAGGTCAATGGTCAAATGGTTCCAATTACTCGAACTCAAATAATAAAAAGGATAATAATCAAAGATTCTCGAATAGTAGCGTAGAAAACGGAATATACAAACGAGAAAATAATATTTCAGGAAATGTAAGCTCTGCAAACTGGCAAAATGGAGAAGGAAACAGTGGTAATAACATAAGCGGAAACAATCTACGAAACGGCACATCGCGCAATGTTAGAAAACGAAGATAACGAAATAATTAAAAATCTAGACAAATTTCCAGTAATGCAAATCGAAGTACAAAATATAGATAGTATATGCAAATTTTTAAATGGGCTACAGGGGTGCAGACTATGTGTTTTTAATAGTTCCTAAATTACTTTTGTTGATGACATGCTATGTACACTACAAGATACTTCACAACATGTACGTCACTTGGAACTTTTTTTTCAGCGCCTGCAGGATCATAACGTGACGGTTAATTTCGAAAAATCCCATTTTTTTGTGCTCAATTAAAAATCCTGAGGCATATATTAACCCTTCTGGGAATAAAACCCGATCCAGCAATGATTAAAGTAATCCATGAATTTCCCACGCCGAGGAATTTATAGAAATTAAGCAAGCATTTCTACCTGAAGACCGGCGCCCGTGACGCAGCACTAGGGGCTGTATTATGTCAACTAGATAAAGAAGGGGAAGATCTTTTGATATCTTTTGCCAGCAGAACTCTCAAAGGATCTAAATTATCATACTTCATCACAGAAAAGGAGCTTCTAGCTATCGTGTGGGCCCTAATGAAATTTAGATCCTATATGTGGGGTGCTAAACTAATTATCCGCACGGATCATAAGGAACTCATCATTTTTTTTAAACCTGCAAGTTGGTAAGCGGAAGACTCACTCGATGGATCATGGCGATCCAAGATTATTGGTTTGAATTACAACATTGTGAAGGAAAAAGCAACATAGTTGCAGATATTTTGGGCAAAATGCCTTCCCATGAAGCAGGATATCCATTCGATTTGAACGAAGGAAAAATTTTCCTATGCGTATTGGCAAAAGGACCTTTATCTAAACTGCACCTAATCTACCTAACAACCAAAGGAGGAAAGAAACTTTGTCTGATGAGAAGCATTATCTACAATATTATAGACGAATGCCATGAATTATATGCTCATGTGGGTGCTCAAAGAGTTTTCAGGACGCTAAATGAGTATTTCCATCATCCTCATTTTTTTCAAACAATTAGAAGAAGATTAGAAAATTATGACTCGTGTCAGAAAAACAAAGTCACCAACCAAACTTGTTATGCAGAAATGAGAGACTATGCTCCAAAAAACCTGGAGAAATACTTTCAATCGATTTCTATGGACCTCTGCCAGCTTCCATAGGTGGTTTCAAGTATATTTAGTACACAATCGATACTTTTAGCAAATACCTCAAATTATATCCCATAAGGAGAAGCACAGCTAAGGCAGCGGTAAACAAAATCTTTAACGATTATGTTCAAAAGTTTGGAAAACCTGAAAAGATCGTAACTGACCACGGGACCCAATTTACTTGTGAACAATGGTTGGATAAACTTAAGGAGGACGGAGTTCAAGCTGTATTTTCATCAATTTGTCATCCACAAAGTAATATTGTGGAAATAATTCACCGAAAACTGTCAAGATTTTTGAGAACTCTAATAAAATATCAACATAACTTTTGGTGGAATTGGATAAGAATCATAGAAAATTGCATGAACAATCACGAAACATTGGAATTTACCACAATAGAAATACAGCTAAACAAAAAAACGAAAAGAGCATGGGGAATTTGGCTGAATCTGGCTCCACTAACTCCCAATATTGGTTCCAAGACAAAAATTAAAATGACTCATGAGAACATCGTCCGCAAAGGAAAAAAAGGAGCGGACTATTCAATCGGACACACCAGATTATTAAACTGAGAGTCGGTGACGAGGTTCTACTCAAAATGTTAAACAGATCAGACAAAGGAAACAAGATTCTAGCATAATTTCTACAAATCTACGACGGACCGCTCGAGATAAAAAAAATAAGTCAAACTGTGCACGTTTAATATGTGGGACCCTGGAAAAAAAGAAAAAAGGGATGTATCATACACAAGATCTTAGAAGAGACGTCAGAAGAAAAGAGGATAACAAGGACGAGGAATTAATTATAAAATAAATCAAGTAAAAAAATACGTCAAAAAATTTTGGATGAATTTAAGAAAACTTTAATTATTTAAGTGGAAGTGCTAGAAATACGAAACATTTAAGCATGCTGGGATGAACCGGCTAGAAAATAAGAGAATTAAATAATAAGTATATATGTTAAGCATGAGAAACAACATAAAGTAGTTGCAACAGAAAGTTTGAAAAAAATACAATTACCTAAACATAGATGAATATCAAAAGAATATAATAATATAACGATACAAAAGACAAGAATGTAAAGAAAAGAAAAAACTGTAGACTTACCAAAAAAGCAGAAAATAGGATATAATAAAAATAAGACATAGAAACTAATTATTAATAAAATATAGATAAGGTACTATTACGCGAGAAACAAAAATAAAAGAAATGAAATGAAAACTACCACCAGCGACAATGTATACATTAAGAAAAACAACATTAAGATACTCTAAGTATGTAATACAAGTTAAATTTAGTATTCGAATGGCTTTCGATTCAACAGGATCGCGTCTGAAAATTCAAACTAAAAATTTCACCAGTGTCAAAAAAGAAAAAAAAGTGCAAAATAACGAAACCATATCTCACGAATACCAATTTCAGGTAAAGAATAGATTTTTTATTGGGAATCCCACTTCTAAGCACATAATTAAAGAAGAATACAATAAAAAAACAAATGAAGATACATTTAACAAAAAAAAAAAAAAACTACGACACAAATAAATAAAAACAAAAAAATAAATAATACACCAATTTTTTCGTACATGTGGTCGGACCAACATCAAGAATTTTTAAATATTTTTTTAGACAAAGCGTGTTGCAAATGGACCCACAGCCAATTAAGAAAATGTTCGACGGAGGGTCGCAAGCTTACGGGCGTATGATGACAGGGGCCTTACCCAATTTGAAGATCAAAAGCAAAAATGGTAGTACGAGCATATCGAAAAAAGTGGAACATTCTCAACAAAACATAAGATCAACAGGTTCCAAAATAAAAAACCAAACCATATAAACCCCAAGATTTGATTTATGAAAAAGACCGGGATACGTATTCAAGCAGAGAGGAAATCTACCAATAGTGATAAAAATAGAAGAAAGTAGATTAAAAAAGGAAGACACTGCTGAACTAATTCGAAAAAAGGACATGCGACACGAAATCTGGATGCAAGATGTCATCAACGAGATGCGATAATGCATGCAGGAGATGAGGGATAAACTCATAAAATAAATTATAAACCACAAACGCTATGTTCATCACAAATGATCTATTATCTCAAGTACAATTCAAATAAAGCACATACTTTATGAAAACAAAACAAAAATCACTAGTAGTAAATCCATAAACGAATGTATCCAAAAACTTCCCTTTTGTATCCATACGTTTACGGGGGCACTGCAGTCCAGAACATCATCAGTAATATAAAGTTTATTGCTTCATTCACTCACTCGCTACCATCCGAATTCATTACAGTTTAACTTGGATACAAATTAAACTTGAAGTAAATTATTTTGAGACAAAAACAAATATTTTCTTTCTTTTCTTTGATAAACGAAACAATCTTTCAACAATTTTAAACATTCCTTCGTTTAGGGGAGCACTGAAGCAGTCCAGAACATTCGTAAAATTAAAAATAAAAATATTCATTCAGAATGGAAGATAAAAATTTATATTTCGGTACTGAATGACCTTTCATAAATTTATAACCAAAATGGTTCAATATACCCGGTAAAAAGGCTTACATTCAAATGTATAAAAAATTTCATTACCTAGGAATGCCGTTTCTGTCCTCATTTTTTGAATCTCCGATTGGGCAGCGAAAATATTTAGATTCGAATCCCCTTTAAAGAATATCAGAGCTGTAAAACTTAATCTGAAATAAATTAAATTCGGTATTTTCGTTAAACGCAGTAGAAAGCGCATCAAAAGCATCAAATTAGCTTTCATCACAGTTACTTGTGTAGCAATCAATCTTTACAACGTAAAATGACTGAAGCTGTGTTTTTAAATACTTTCACCCTCATTATTATTCGAAAAACAATAAATAAGAACAGCGAAATGTGCATGTGGAGGCGGATTAAAAATGCTCTATTTTATGTTCGATTTGTAGTATCCAAAAGTTTTCAGAAAAATATTGTTGCCATTGGGTAAAGAAACAGGAAATATTCGAATGCTTTTCGATGCAAGCCTTCTTATCGGGTATATCTTAAGAATGTAGCTATTACGTGAAACGAGTGCTAATCGAAGTTAAATCGATAATTGCCTGCGCAATCATCAATGAAAACGAGGGGATGAACGGGTCAGGTGTATTTGCCGGGTGCATTTGCTTACGTTGAACCAGCTCCGAAATTCCTGGCAGGTCAGGAATTAGGTGCGAGAAATGAACTAATGAACTTCTTAGGGAATTTTTAGGAGGAACTTAATTTCCAAAGATAATTAACATTATAGATGTCAGATATTAATTGAATAAAATAATGAAAGATTCAGTGATTATAAAATGCTAAAAAAATTTTCATTGTGTGACGTCCAAGGAAATGGTTATTCTTCAACCCGTTTCCATACGGGAGCTCAATAATCTACTCTTGTAAGTTCTCACCTGATGATAAATTTACAACAAAATAAATGCTTGAGTAAACTTCTACATCCGTCACTTTGGAAATAAAGAAATAAAATAAGATTTAGGGCATGTGATACATCAATCGGGTTCAGTTCCCCCGGGTTTTTGTCCACAAAACTTAAAATTTGTAAAAACTGAATTCGGAGATGTTATAAAATAGAATAACGGACGTCCCCGAACTCTTTTTTCAAGGGATAATAGCAAAAAATATATTCTGCTGAATAACATTTTTCTGTATATGCACTATTTGGAGGCTAGGATCGGTTGCCAAGTCTCTGTCATTCCGATAATGTTGATATCTGTTGTACCGAGTGGCATAGAGGGCGTACTAACGAGCATAAATTAAATTATTTATGAAATATATTTTTTGGATTGCCTACAAACAAGCTTAGTTCCGGGACATTAGTTACTATGTTTTATTACTTGTCCTAAGTTTTCGACCAAAAATATTTTATAGTTTGGAAGTAAAGCTGCGGGGAGAATTGTAACATACATAACCTCAAAATACACACATATTAATCAAATTTAGCAAAATTAAATTTTTTTATTTTTCTACAACAGAAGAGTTCGGGGACGTCCGTTAGCATGTTCGCTATCATTCCCCAAATTTTTAAGGCAAAATCTTTATTATTGTAGGAAAAAAGCCGGGGGAACCTCACACAGCTAAAATCGATAATTGTTTATGTATCACATGCCCTTAAGAAGAAAACTGGTTTTACTGGAATAAAACATTTATCCACAGCAGTAATAAAAGCTGGATTGGTCTTCAAACCATTTTCATTTGGGAGCTCAACAATCTACTTCCGCAAGCTCCAAATAAACGCTAGCAAATCAACCATTGAGGTTTTTCATCAAATCTTTCTGAACATAAATGTGTTTTACAAGTGTAGACACGTAATAGGATCTTCAACCCATTACCACATGGGAGCTCATCCTATGAGTTAGTAAAGCTTACTTGGCAAATGTATGCTTACACTAAAATTAATTGAAAATCAGAAAGCTAAAAGTAATCCTGGACATTCAGGGAACAAAAAGGAAAGAGAAGCCTTTGAACTAACAGTTTTGATGTCTAAATCAATCGAGGTTTAGCTGATAATAAAGCACTAATCGAGCAGGAAACCACAATCCGGAAAAATAATAGAACTAAAAATAGGCGGCATCAATTTCAGCAGAGAGTAGTCATAACTCTCCTTTCGCTTGTTTGATCCCACATCTTTTCTGTTTGTAATGAGAAAACACTTGAAGCTTCAATTGTAATTAGAGTCTGTAATAAAATCGTTTATTTCAGATTTAATACTCTCCCAATTTCCTAAACGGAGAAAATTGAATCCGACGAAAAATCAACGGTATCACACATGTTTCTATAACTAAGGCTTAGCGATACAGTTGAATTTAGAATTAAATCAACTAAAATGGATTAAAATGAATACTTGTTAAACATCAATTATCTAAAAGATTAATAATGTTAAAAGGCGTATATCTGTGATAATTATGTTACAGATTTCGTATTCTTTCTGACACAGTTCGTCTACATAATTTTTTAGTGTATCTACATTTTAAACTAGAGCAGTATTCTTGTACACGAAGAGAGGATAAAGGAAGAATGTGATTTCTTAAAACTACATCACATTCACGCACATTCACATAGACATAAGCTTGAGTTATATTTATTTTTACACAGTTCGAACACTGCACACACACTCATATATTTGTCCCTATGAAAAATCGAAAGAAATTCTGCGGCGGGATTCGAACTACTTGACACCTATGTCTAACGCAGCGAACGCAACTTATCCCTGACAACTAAACCCCACGGCTAATATAACACATGGAATATTTTGCACAAATCCCAGCCAAGAGCCGAAACTCGGTACTGCAGGGCCGTGTGAAAAATACCTGGCCCCCGTTTCAACGCATGAAAATTAAATTTTATGAAATAAAATCCCTTTTTATGTTGAAAGCTTTAAACTTTCATTAACGCTTGTAATTTTAAATTAGCCAATTCTGAATGTAATTATTAAATGTCATTATTATTTTTTTTTCAAACTTGTTCACGGGTTAAGAAGAACCCGGTTTCCATCATAGCCACATCATAGTCAAGTGACTGATGAGATTATGATGTAATTAGTTCATTTAATACGATGTATGAACCCATTTGCGATGATGTTGTAGGTATAAAATTAGAAGCATGGTGTAGTTTGCAGTTCGTCTTTTACCACTGTTATGCTCACGCAGCGGCCGTGAATGTCGGAGGTGACGACAGTCGCCTCTGGATGCTTTCTTAGAGCCACCGTGTATCACTCTATAGGTTTTTAGTCGCTTGCTTCCTGATGGTCCAGAAAGTTTCTTACAATGAGAGGGGTGCTTAATAAAACTGCCTTCTGAGCTGCTGCCAGTACCCTACTGACACCTAAATGTTCAAGATGTTCAGTGCATCTTGCATGCACATTGCCTGTAGCCGAAATCACAATAGGATGAATAGATGCATATTTCACATTACTCCATATTGCCTTTACTTCATGCCTTAGCTCGCTATACTTGTGGAACTTGGTTGTATAGGTTGCCTGCAAATTTCGGTTAAGTGGACAAGCAATGTCGATGATGTAGACTCTTCCACATTTTTTTTTCGCATGACGATGTCCGGCCGATTGGCTCTGATGTAATGATCCGTCTAGATAGTAACATCCCAATATAAGATGTAATCTTCGTTTTCTAAAACGGGCATTGCAATGTATCTATAGAAAGGCATATATTCTGTTAAGAGTCCTAGGTTTAGGGCAAGCTGTTGATGTATAATTCCCGCCATACCATTATGCCTGTGCGTATATTCTTGTTGTTTTTACTGCGCGGGTCAGGTAAGAAAGAAGAACTGGATGTGTGGACTGAAGGATTATATTGTTTCACTTTACTGATATTACATTATAATTTGAGAAGGTATAACAAACACGTCCTCGCTACATCTAGTCGGGAGCGTAACTGACTGCCTACGAACAAAATGGAGCAGCGAGACAAGAGCTAGAGGGCCAGAGCGCTGGCGCCCTCTGACGGCGACAATCTGAACTTAAACAATTCTCTTTGACCTTTTACGCGACAACCATCAATAATATGCTCGATGGATTCGTTGGTATCTCCACATAATCGGCACCGGCCAACCAAGTCTTGATGTAGCACGTGTTTGCGATAATTTCTGGTGCTGACAACCCTGTTCTGTATTACCCTTTCTCAGCCAAATATTGGATGCCTCACTATCCACTTCATGTTAATCTAACGTTTTGAGGTGCTCGCCGTGGACGGCTTTTTGTCTCCTATATAATAATGTTCTACCGTCAATTTTAAAATTTCCACTTTTAAAATATACTAAATTATGTCCTCTATCATCCATACAAATTTTATAACAATCCCACGGTTCAATCCCGAGATATTGATGAAAAAGGAAAAGAAAATTTTTGAACACAATATACTATCGGAATATTATCCCATCCCCCCAACAAACATTGGGGGTTGGGTTAAGTGGGAATTACAGGGTGGGGGGAGCGGAGGGACCCCTACAAAGGTACTTTTTTTTGCAAATTACCCGATTTTTTGGAAAATTGCCTAGATTTTTTTCAAAATTGCCCGGATTTTTTTCAAAATTTCCCGATTTCTCAAAATTTCCGTACTTTTGGAAATTGACCGATTTTTTGGTTCAATTGCCCGGATTTTTTACGAAAATGCCCTGATTTTTTTCAAAATTGCCCGGATTTTTTTCAAAATTGCCTAATTTTTCATAATTTCCTGATTTTTCAAAATTACCCGATTTTTTCAAAATTCCCGGTTTTTTTTCAAAATTGCCCAGATTTTTTTCAAAATTTCCCGATTTCTCAAAATTTCCGTACTTTTGGTGATTGACCGACTTTTTGGTTTAATTGCCCCGATTTTTTACAAAAATGCCCTGATTTTTTTCAAAATTGCCCCGATTTTTTCAAAAAATCACGATTTTTTTCAAAAGTGCCCGGATTTTTTTCAAAATTGCTCAATTTTTCA
>CAKNWT010319020.1:0-11746 GCA_932066315.1 Andricus coriarius
TAATGATCGCTATTTCTGCATAATATTTTATATTAAAAAGTTTTCAATAAAGCTCCACATTAATTTATCATACTATAAAATGAGAGGATGTTTTGAAATGTTAAAGTCAAAATCAAATATATCGTGAAAATAGTAATTTTTTCCATATTTTTATTTGTTCTCCATACATTTCTGAAAGGTTAAAATTTCTTGGTTTTATCATAGTAGCATGTCCTGATACGCAATGTGTATAATTCATATTCATAAAAATATATTAATTGATCTCTTAGTTTCATATTTTCATACTCTCTTGGATTACACTAACTTAAAAATATATATTTCAGGTAGTTTGAAAATTTTGTTGCTTTTGAAAACCGCCTTGTCTACAATGTTAAACTTTTTGACAATCACTCATCGAAGTGCTTTCCTGTAAGAATATTTTGAATATTATATATTTTGAATATTTTGTAAAACTTATATAACTTGTAAACCTTATAAAATTAATAATCAATATTAAAAAAATATTGATTTTAGTTCATGTGGACAAAAAACATTAACATCATATTTGTTACTTCTACATATAAATATTTAATTGAATATTTTATTCATTTAAAAATTAGGTTTACTTACATATAGTACTGCTGAAACGAAAATATTGATTGTCCTAAATTTATTCTACTTAAAACTGAAGATTATGATCTTCAATATTACGCAATTTTTGTGTAAGATTCTTACACTTTTTTTAGGTGCACATAATTCAGGAAGAACGAAAATATAACGCCCGACGCTAGCTGACGTTATTTTCACTAAGCTTGCCTTGAATCTCCCTTATTCTCTTGATTCGCTTCTTAACCGAACAGACTCACTTCTTAAACGCACTAATCTGGTTCTTAAACTACTGACTTCGCCCTTAACTCGCTTGATTCCGACTGACTCGTTTATTGCACTTAGTGATTTCCAATCAATACAAATATTCCTACTGATTTCATTAGATTTCTAAATTTTATACGTTATTCATACGATTTCGTATAACTTGGCGTTGTGTGTACTTGATTTCATACCTATTTCAAGCGTTAAAAACGCATGATTCGAGAGTGAATAGACCTTGGTAGTGGTACGGAGACGATTACCGAGTCACAGGACGAGCCAACCCTGCAACCACATACCGTTAAGCTTCACTCGCATTGTCGAAGGCATTACGTAACTAAGTCTACCAGCCCTGCATCACGGTACGGATGGACGACCCCACGCTGCTGTGGTTCAGTAAACGACCATATTCGAGTTAGCACTTGAGGCCAGCCATCTTCACTCCAACCGACCAATCGAGAGGCACGACACGAAGGCTCGAGAAGGAAGGAAGCCCAGAGGAACGCGGGACCTGTCACACATTGTTTAAGACGGAAAATGGACCAGAACGAGGCAACGTATGCCCGCTGGCTACAGGGTGAGTGGCCTTTATAGTTTTTCCTCAACGTTAAGTGCTTTTCTTTCTCGACCCCGCGCGCGGTGACCGTCGGACCACGTGCGTGGACGAAAGTGTAGTGTTGGCCGAGACTCTCGCGACACCCGGGAGTGAGGTACGCCCGACTCGAAGCCTGACTATAGATAGTTGAGGCGGGCGTTCCTCAGAGAAACCGTGGGTGTAGGCACGCGCAATGCACGTCCAGTGACGTGGTGCAAGCGCGGGCGTCTCGGTCGGCCATTTTGTGGCCGACAAAGTGCTCTGGCGGTTTTTCGACCATTTTTGATATCCGCGATTGTGTAAACTGAGAGTTGTAGTTTCATTAATCAGTCTTTTATTTTGAATAAATGTTTGTTATTTTTTATCAATTAATTTTCTTGAATGAAAAATAATTATTATCGTCACTTTCGGATATAAATTTATCTCACTTCACCATTCTCACCCCCCTTCTCTCATGCGGGCTAGCGGTAAGTCAAAGGAATAACCTAGTGGTTGCGACAGGACCGGCGCCAACGGGGCTCTGGTAGGGAAACCTACCTGGCGCCTGTAACAGTGGAAATTCAACGAGCTTCGTGGGTTGTTCGTGCGTCGAAAGAGAGCGACTCACGAACTCGGTAGAATCCGGTAGTTGTGTCGCAGCCGTAGGTAAGTGGCAGCCTAGAAATAATTGTTTCTTTTTGATCGCCAAAAGTAACTGGGTTTTCCAATCCTGGGCCATCCACGGCCAGGACACGTGGTTAACCGTGGTGCACACGGATAAAATTGGAAAGCTGAGACGGTATTAGGATCCGCTAGGCTGCAATACACCATGTATTTTTTCAGTGCGGTTAGAAAATAAAATGAGATTTTTATTACAATTTTAATCATTTCTTCAAAGTAAAGAAAAATTGGCTTTTCATAAAATCATTGTATCGATGATTTTTATGTCTTTTTCTTTTTAACCTAAATTTGAAACAGAATTAAAAACTATTTTGTCTTAAAAAAGCCTTTTTTGAACCACCGTCTTGGTAAATTGCGGATAAGTTAAAATAAAAGTATCTACATACTTTAAAGCGCGAGAATTTTAATTTAGTTTATTACATTTTTAAAAGTGAAAATTGAACTATTATGTTTGATAATTGATCGTTTTTAGTTGAAAATTCAAATATTAATCTCTTTGCTTAAAAATCCAACAGCTTTTGCAATTGTTTCTCTCCCTTGACGACTGAAAAATCTTTTTTGGAAGACAAATTTTATTTTGTGAGTTGAAAGTTAAACTCTTTTCTTGAACATTCATTTTTGTTGATTCAAGATTCATCATTTCAATGAAAAATGTATCTCTTTGGTTGAGAAGTGAGCTATTTTGTTGAAAATTTATTTTATTCTTTCACAGAAAATTAATTCTTTTTAAAATAAAAATCTAATTATTCCAGTTGAATATTCTAACAGTGTAGTTGAAAATGCATCTCTTTAGTTGAACATAATATAAAATTTGTAATTTAACCATCCGATTTCAGGTTGAAAAATTACCATTTTTAGTTAAAAACTTAACCATTCCAGTCAATGATTCATCATTTTAGTTGAAACTTTATAAGTTTGACTGAAAATTAATTTTTTTAACAGAAAATTTAAACTGAAAAATTGAGATTTTATTTTGAGAACTGATATTTTTGGTTAAAAAATCAAATATTTCGTTGAAAATTCATGTATTTTTTTGAAAAATCGTCTTTTTTGGTAGAAAATTAATCTCTTTGTATAAAAATAAATTTTATTATTTGAAAATTCATCTCATTGCTTGAAAAAAACGTATTTTTTGGTAGAAAATTATTGTTTATGTTTCAAAATTAACCTTCTTGTTTGAAACTTTATTATTTTGTTGAAAATATAGGTATTTCAGTTAAGTATTCATCATGTTGGTTGAAATTTCATCTTTTAGATTGAAGATAAAAACTACTTGGTTGAAAGTTATTCTTTTGTTAAAAATGCATCCTTTTGGATCAGAATTAATCTATTTTAGTTAAAGATTCATTATTTTAGTTTAAAATTTGTTGCTTTTTTATGGAAAATTAATTTATCAACTGAAAATTTCACTATTGCATTTTTGGTTTAAAACTGATATTTTTTAGTTAAAATTCAACTATTTGGTTGAGAAGTAATGTATTTTGTTAAAAAATCGTCTTTTTTGGTAGAAATGTAATCTTTTCGGTTCCAAATTCAACTATTTGGTTAAAAATTCACCTATGTTGTTTAAAATAGAATATTTTTACTATTAACTTTAGGAATTTGAAACAATTTAAATTTAATTTAATACAGGACCCACATTAATTTGACTTAAATATGCACTGAGTTTTAATTATAAGAAAATAACATGGAAATTGCTTTAAATTATTATTTAAATTCATAGATTAATGCATTTTAATAAAATTCTCTACATTGTAAAATAAGTTTTTTAATGTACTTGAAACTACCGTTTAGAATAAAAACCAGCAATACATTTCCCAATTAATGTAGTAGTAGCATTACCAATTCCTTTAGTAGATATAGCTACTAATTAATTTATTCAGTTATTGATACTCATTGAGATAGTAGATTTTTACTAATTACTAGTAAACGAATCGGCACTATTTGAATTAGTAGAAAACTACACCAATTAGTAGATAGTTTTCTACTATTTCAGATTTAGAGAGTGACTATTGCGGAGCAACTTTAATTTCATACTAAAAAGGTAACAACTTTGTACTTTATTAAATTATAAATACCTTGCTGTGCGAGTAAAATGAATTAATTATAAACATTTGGTAATAAGTATTTTTACCAACAAAAAAATCCTATGAGGATGATTTAGTAACAATCTCGTATCATCATAAAAAATACGCCATCTCTCTCTGTTCAGTGAATCTATAATCCATCGATTTCAAATCATGATTTGAATTATAAAATAAATCTTAATCGTGCGAATTTGGAGAAAATATTTTCTGTTGGTTTATCTGCCTGCCTGTGATTTTTCAATGACTAAATTACAGCTGACAGAGCACAGTAGGCCAGAAGATTTTTATACATTTGTATAAACCTTTGTGTAACCGGGATTTCGGAGTCGCTAACATCGAATTTGATATGTAAACTTGAAATTATATTTGGGGGAAACTATTCTCGCAATGAATTTTATATTTGTTTTTACATCCCTTCCTACTTTTTTTTGTTACAAACAACGTAATACTAATGAAATTATATGAAATATTGAGAGAAACTGATCTCATATGTCACTATTGATGCCCTGTGGCCACTGCAGTAAATACTTCATTAAGCGCGTAGTGCGAAATCCAAGAAACAGTCATTGGCTTAAATGTACCACTTCAAAATTCTTTGGAATCGGATTTTTGTAGCCTAAGGGAGTTTCACTGATTAATTCTGGGGCCAATTCGAAGACTGCACCGCTCATCATGTTTATACCCATCCTTTTTCTTTTATCATTAAAAATTCCACGAAGAACTGTATTGGTTCTAAATATTGCTACGACATCATCAGTGGAGGTGGCTAATACTTTTTGCTCTTCGGTTGGCATGGGGCTGTCGCCAAATAGTCCAGTTCCAATCAATTTAATTGGTTTATCAGCAGGAAAAGTGTATCTTCGAATTTCGAATTGCCGATGCCGATTGGTGTGGGGAATAAGCCGAAGAAGTGCAATTTCCCTGAGGTCATATCCAAGTATTCGGAAAGACTTACGCCTGGGAGTAGACCTGGACCTTTCGCGAGGATTAGACTCTGCAGAAGAAAGAGCCATTTCAGGAGAATGATGCTCGTCAGGAGAAGAAGAACTTTCGATACGAGGGACGCCAGGAATAGGATCGCCATTAGGTAAACATTCGAAAGGTGAACTCAATCCTGGGACAATGAAAAAAAGGATTAAATTGCTCTTGAAGTTGACTATTGTGCAAGCTTGTTTAATCTTAAAATTAGATAGAAACGATGCAGGAATTTGATAACTAGATTAATGTGAGTGTGTATAATATCATCAATGTATAAATTCCTGAAAATAAACCTAGAATCTAACGATACGATTTGGACAACCACCACAAAATGCTCCTATTTCAATTCCTACAAACAAAATATAAATTTGTTTCATTGGACAAAAATAAAAAAGAGGAAAGAAAAATGAGAAAGCAACCAACCAAATCCCCTTCCTTCTCTTTTTTATTTCTGTCGTCCTTTTTATTTTTCTTACTATCAAATCACAATAAAAAAGCATGGATTATATTCACCAGTGTTTCGGTGCTTACACAGCATCCTTATCAAGGTAAGGAAAATTAGAACAGTTGGGAACAGCAACAAAAATACGATGCTATCTCCTGGATACCTGAGAACTAAGTGTGCGTCAAAAGGCAAATCCGTTATTAACAAACAAGAAATAAGAGAAAGTCAAGACTCATGAAAACCGATTGCAAAATGTAATTATTCATACTGGAATAACTTTTGTTTAATTTATCCAAATCTGTTTTCAAATTAATAGGAAACTTATTTTGTTTTTTAATATAAAGTATTCCCATGAATTCTCTCTTTCTTTCGTCACTTTTGTATTCCTCCACCCTAGTATTAGGAAGTCTGCCAGTCTGTCCCACATAAGTTATCTTACAGATCTTGCAAGTGAGCTTGTAAACAACACCACATTTTTCAAATTTATCAAAAGGATCTTTACAAAAATGTATTATTGAATCCCTTTTAAATGGTATACGGAAAACAGTATGAATATTAAATGTTTTTAACATAAATTGAATAGCTTTCGAAATTTGACTAAAAAAAGGAAGAACAAAAGTATTATAAGTACTATATTCTCTCAATTCCTTCTGATCATCTGCAGATGAAATATTACTTTGTTTGTTTTTGATTTGTTGAATTCTAATTTTGATATGTTACTCTAATCTACTTTCGTGGGTAATAATTAAGAAAAAGGATATTCCTAACAATATTCAAATTCTCTTCGTGAGATGAAATGTGGGACAAACCTAGAGCTCTGTCAACCAAGTTTTTGATTATTGCAATCTTGTTTTGAAAAGGATGAGCATAAAAAAATTTTAAATTCTACCTGAATATGTACTTTTCCGATACCAATTGGTAATAATATTACCATCCTGACCTTTAATTACTTCTATGTCGAAAAACTCATTTTATTATTTTTCTCTAATTCATGGGTAAATTAAAGTTTTTTATGAAAATCATTAAAAGCATCAATAACTGCCTGCAATTTTTCTAGAGGAATACATAACAAGGTTTCACCAACATAACGAAAGTAAAAGGGCAAAATAAAATCCAGCAGTTGAGTTCATAATAAAAGCTATCCCTTTGATAAATTCTTTTTGACTTAATCGAGTACGTGTTTTATATTGTCCCATCTATTTAAAATGGCCTGTTCAACCAATTCAAAGGATATACTTGGAAACATTGCAACAACATCTAAAGACATCATTAGATGGTCATCAGGAACAGTTTTTTGAATAATATTTTTTGGGAATTCCCAGCTATTTTTTAATTTGAATTTCGAAGTTGTAATGGGGCCTTTAAATATCAAATTAAAGTTTTTTTCTAAAAATTTCGTGGGAGTGTTAATAGTTGAAATAACTATTCTGAAAGTATAGCCTTCCTTATGAATCTTTCTCAAACCATAACATCTTGCAAGAACTGTCTCTTCGGTATTTATATCAGTCCATCTTATATCTTTTCCTAATATTCCTTTCTTTGTCCAATTGTCTAGAATCCTGAAAGTGTCTCTTCATAATTTTTTCAACAGATTTTCTCTCAATAAATCAAAGTTATCACGATTGGAACGCAAATCCTCCATATCCCTAATATAATCTGATTTCTTCATACAAACTGTAATATTGCCTTTATCAGCATTCATGCAAATTATACCAGGGTTGTTCTTAAGGAAACCTTTCGTTACCATGAAACCTTCAGAAATTTTACGATCAATGCTACTAATGTGCAAACATTTCTTATCAACAAAGCTCTTTGACAAGTGTGAAACCTTGCTCCGGAAATCCTGTTGCTCTAATATAGGAATTTTGTATATACTTGATTCAACATCTTTGACTATTTTCATCATTTGTTTCGATTTACTTTTTATCACGTGGTTACCAAAACCTTTACAAAATCTGAGAATATCTGTAACTGAATCAGAAATTTGAATATCTGCCAAATTTACAAACCAAGGAGCCCTATCTTCTTCTTCAAAAATCTTGTGTACATTTAAATTTTGCTCTTGAACATTAGGATGTTGATCAACCAAAATAGAAAGTTTTTTCTCATGTTTTTTATCATTGTTTAAAAATCTTCGATTAAAGAAAATCTGATTCTTCAAAAGATCAATGATTCTAACCTGTTGTAAACATACTTCTAATTCACGTTTAATTCTGGAAATTTTTAATTTTTAAGAATTAACATGATTTGAAACATCCTCGATCAGTAAATTCAACATTGAGAGTTTGAATTTCTTTAAATTATGTTCAAATTGTCTTTCGCACAAATTACTGTGAAAAGCGAAATCTCGAAATTTGTTATCCAAGAAAAATATTTTTTTAGGTAAAACATCATTTCTTCGACAATTAATCAAAAACCTTTTCTGAAGGATACTGCCTCTTAATTTTTGGTTGATATTACACCATAATTTAACCTTTCTGAAGGCTTCAGGACTATATGCAACTTTCATCTGATAAAAAAACATAATGTTAAAAAAGTGGGTTACAAATGATCTTCAATCCAAATCAGCTAAATTAAAATTTAAGAATCTTAATAAGAATCTAACGATAAAATTTGGACAGTCACCACAAGATGCTCCTATTGCAATTCTTAAAAACAAAATAAAAATTTGTTTTTTTGGGCAAAAATAAAAAAAAGGAAAGAAAAATGAGAATATTGCATGACAGTCGACATTTGGAGCCCAAGAGGACAGGATCGGGTCTGCATCGAAGGTTACCCGTGTCGTATGATTACTGAAACGCACTGCGGCTTTCTTCGGAGTGACTGAATCTCAAGTGTGCAAATTGTTTCTTACCCAGAATGATTCGTTATAATGCAGTATGGATCTTTAGATCATTTCATGTCACGAAAATTCTTGGTTGAAAATTACTTCTCTTTTAAGAAACTAAAAATTTTAAAGAGCAAAAGTATATATGTAATCAGAGAAAATGAATCAATTTAGATTCCTAAAGTTTCAGTATTAATCAAGTTTAACGAAAAAATGGACAGAAAAAACGGTTTTACTAACATATATGTGTCGGTCTCTCTGTCGATTGGTGTCTCTTCCCAAACTCTGTACAAAATAAAAACATAGAGTAATAAATATAACAATAATAATGAAGACTACATTTCTCACTTTATTTTGTAATATCTAAGTAAGTAGTCCCAGGCGTTGATACACTTATTATTCAATTATCAATACAATTTAAAATTATCAAATTACAGTTTGTCAACGCAGGTTGTGTCAAGTGACGCCCAAAGGTGACAAAAAGTCCAGAATTCATCGGATTTGTACAAAACTTGTTATAAAGTTTTCTTTCGAGTCAGTTTCTTTGAAATTTGATATCAAAATTTAGAAATCTAATTTGAAGTGTCCAATATATGGAGGCCAAAGTTTCAAAATGTTTACGCCTTTTCTCTGAAAATGGATACTTTATTGATATTTAGCAACTTTGTTTCACATTTGATGTTACAAACAACGTAAAACTTGATGAGATACTATGAAACTTTGGTAAAATCTTCCCCGATCTGTCCTTATTAATGACCTGTAATTACTTTTCCTAGATAAAGAAGTGTACATTTTGACACTTTTGGGGGTCTACTGACTCACTGCCAGTGGCTCAAACGTACTACTTCTAAATTCTTTGGGATTGGACGAGCGGAGCCTAATGGAGTTTCACGGATTAATTCTGGGGTCAATTCGAACACCTTTCCGGTTTCTATGTTTATGCCCGCCCGTTTTCCATCGTGATTAACTATTCCACGAAGAACTGTATTTTTCATCAGTATTGCAACTACGTCACCAGTGGACGTTGTTAGTACTTTTTGTTCTTCAGTTGGCATGAGCTTGTTGCCAAATAATCCTATTCCCTGCAATTTAATTGGCTTATCGGCCGGAAAAGTGTATTTTCGAATTTCAAATCGCCGGTGCGGATTGTTGTGGGGAATCAGACGAAGAAGCGCAAGGTCTCTGAGTTCAAATCCAAGTATGAGGAAAGAACGATGCCTCCTAGTACCAATGCCGGAGGTGTCACGAAGAGAACTCTCGACTGGGGGAGAAGGCCTGACCGTAAAATAAGGTCTGATACGAGGTGACCTGGACCTGGCACGGAGAGGAGGCTCGTCAGGAGAAAGAGGCCTTTTAAGAGAACAATGTATTTCAGGAGAAGTAGAAGAACTTGACTCTGAAACAAACAAAAAAAGGGGATTGAATTCTTTTAAAGTAGACAATCGTATGTTGATATATTATAAACCTCACGTGCGAATCTTGTAAGTCAAGTTTAAAAGCATTGAGGGCTGTTTGCCCTGGCCAACTTCTTACAAATGAATCCCAAGATTTTTATCTTCAAAATCATATCAATCCTCGAAATATTGTCCATTGTTTTCAATGACATTGCGCCACCTGTTAGATAACTTACGGATGCCATCAGGAAAGAAACTTGGAGTCTTCCAGCCGATATGGCCAAGTCTGGTGAACATGCCGCGTCCGGGAGAACTTCCCAGCCCAAGTTGGAAATGGTTTGCTGAGTCGCGCAAGCAACATGAGGTCGCGCGTTGTCATAGAGCACCTTAACTTTTCCGCTTCATTGCCCAGTAAATGGCCTTGGGGTATGAAGGGTGCTCTATTATGAGCCTTTGGAAACACGTAAATCAGTGACTGCGGAAAGCTACAGCCGGCAGTTAATCAAATTGAACGAGGTACTTGATGAGAAAAGGCCAGTTACTGGGCAAGGAATCCGAAAAGTTATGCTGCTTCTTGACAACGCTCGACCTCATGTTGCTCGCGCGACTCAGCAGACCATTTCAAACTTGGGCTGGGAAGTTCTCCTGCACGCGGCACATTCACCAGACCTGGCCCCATCCGATTATCACCTGTTCCGAGCAATGCAAGACGCTTTGGCAGATAGGCGATTTCAAACTCTGGACGATATTCGAAAATTCGTCGATGACTTTATCGGCTCGAAGACTCCAAGTTTCTTTCGCTCGTCCCATCTCTAGTAAATTATCAATTGTATTAAATTTTCCTAAATTCCGTCATATTCTCCGTTATATAACCCGAACCTAAGCTCTCGAGAATTCCAGAACTCTTATTCAGCCCCACGTCGCGTTTAAGCGGTTACAGAGCCACGTCGCGTTTTTTAGTGTACAATTCCATGTTGGAAAAACTCAAGGAAAGTTTGGAAGAAAATAGCAATAGTGACAAAGAGCAGATTAAATTGCACAAATTCTGATTTGCATATAAGTTACATAGGATAAATAAAATTATAGATATATAATACTATTATATTTACCAATAGAATTGAGGACAACCGCCAAGAATAAGATGAGCGTATGAATAATCGCCATTTTTTCTAATTAGACAGGAAATCAAATTATATATCAGTGCAGAATTCCATTAACGATGTAACTAATGAATATTCCATTGCTGCAGTAGATTATATAATACTATAGTCGTTATCTTATCAATTTGAGTCGTCAAGGTTCTCCTCCTGAGATATTTGCAGTTCATTAGTGATATCACAGTTTATATCATGTTTTAGATTTCAGAGAGATCATGTGTTTGCATGTAAGATTTATATAATAATTTGACCCGCCTAAGCCAAATAGGCTAAAGTAATTCTTGAAAACTTTTTACATCATTTTTTTAAGATAATTTTTTATCACCATAAAACTAATTACATTATTACTAAAGAAAGGGGAAGATTAAACAATGTAGCTTTCGAAAGTATGTTGCTATCAAAAATAAATGATGAATATAAATAAAAACAAGCGGTAGTTATATTCCTTTGGAACAAAAGTAAGAAAGTTGTATACCTTCTAGGAGTGGGGGCCGGAACAACGCAAAACTAAAATAACAGTTCTAGAAAGAAAAAAAATCTATTTTTTGTGATCGCAATTGATTTTTTAACCGAAATTTTAACTATTCTACTCAAAGATTCATTATTTTAGTTGAAAATTAATCTCTATGTTTGAAAATCTAACTATAATTGGTTTAAACCAAATCCAGCTGTTTTGTAGAAAATTCATCTTTTAGGCTTAAAATTTTAACAATTGCGTTGATATTTTTTTCTCTCTTGTCTGAAGAATCTTTTTTTG
>CAKNWT010319021.1:0-13459 GCA_932066315.1 Andricus coriarius
CACTGAATTCCAGCGAGTATTCGAGATCCGCTTCGCAGGGATACAGTACGGCAATCGCGCGGGAAATATGTATGAAATACTTTTGAGTTTCATAAATGGTTCCAGAAACTTTCCACAGTATATTGGGTTATCCAGCGAATATATCTTTCGTGATTCAGAGAAAATCTCGTCTTCGAGATGAAAGAATATACCATGAGACGTAAAATTGGATATCTCTGGGATTTCCTTCGGGTATCTAAGATATCCTAGGCACTGTTTTGGGATATCTCATCAGCCTGCCGAAATATCCTGGGGATACCGCAGGAATATCTTTTTGTTATAAGGGAATAGGTAATACATATAAAACGTGAATTTATTTAAGCCCATCTGTTCGGGTTAAGGTGTGTAAGCAGGGGACTAAACACTACAAAGAGACACGTGAGATCAAAGGCACTCCGTTTATTTCAAACAACAGGTCAAATAATTTTACAATCAAGTCTCAATCGTAAACCACGCCAATTAAATTTACAAGTGAACCACACACACAAACCGGGCCTACATTTTTGACCTTATAACGAAAGTGAGTCTAACGCCTTGGAAATGTCCTGATCTTCCTTTCGAAGATATAATTATTTTGGAAATCAGTGAGACTTCATCAAGCGAAGGCTACGAACAGTGCCCTATTAGGTGCCCATGTCGTGATGGTGCAGAGTGGAGGGGCGGGGGGTACGCTCGCCCTATTTCAAAAAATGCGCTTGATGCAACTCGCGAGAACACCCCCGCGATCCCCAGAGATCGTGCAGACAAACGCAGAAGCTAACCATCTCACCACCATACGCGGCGTGAACCCACACAATCAGACATTCAGAAAAATTCGGATGAACATTGACGTTTTTATCAATACAGCTGTTACAAACTTCAGTTTTTCTATATGAATTTCAGCTTCACAAACCCTAGATCGGCATATATTAAGTGATAAATAAATACAAATGAAAATAAATGACAAAGGTGGCATATAAGATGTGAGACGTGAGAAGTACAATGCAAGCAGGTATAACAATCAACTGGTTGAACTTTACAATGTTTTGTTTTCTAGAAAATTATGTTCGATGAAACACGAGCTGACTCGTCCATACCTATTCGAGGGCAACGCAGACCCAAATCTACCTGCTTTTATGACTTAAACTATTTCAAAACAAACCTAACAATATCCACGAGAAGCAGACAGGCTCATTAAATGCGTGCATCGGGCAAACACTCTCCCTTATCATCCCGACCTTGAAAGAGTTATTTCAAATAACACATCACTTTCGCCCTACATTTAGAAGGCTACTATACGGAGAAGCCCCCATCATCCTTAAGTCCCCTTTAGATGTCTAGCTCACCGGAACACCATCAACTTATTAAGACATTAGTTGTAAGAAATTCTCGGCGATCACCACTCTCGCGATCGTCGGCCATGATCGCTGACTAAAATTTATTTGGTCATAATTCGGGAACTCATAGATATTTTCTTAGTTAAATTGCCTTAAATTGAAAATAAGACCTTAAAACTATGCGACATGAATTCGTGACTTTTACTACTATTTTCCTAGGTCATTCAATGATTCATGGTACGAGATTCGAGAAACACTTGATTTTTATTTTGAAACTTCTCAGTTGGTATATTCATTTCAAGAGATCAAAAATATTTCTTTTAGAGGTGATTTGACGCAAAACCACGTAGGCTTTCCAACGGTTATTCAAAAAGAACCTCCCTTTTTCTACAAATGAAATCACACTTCAAGCTATACATAAGCTTGAATAAATGAAACTGCAATTACCAAAAATTACCAAAAATTTTCCGTGAATTTGTAAATTATCGAAAATTTCCAGAAATTTAAGCTATTCAAAGCTTTTTGGAAAAAATTCAAAAATTTCCGGTTTATGAGATATTGCTAAACAACCGGAAATTTTAGGTAGAACAACAGCTAGAAAAAGTAATCTGTCTCGAACAACGCACGCGCATCACCTAGAAACGTATTCTTCTTCAAATAACGCATGTGAAAAATTGTTTGACGCTAAGAATTACCGGTCTGAACACGCTGTGTAAGATCATCGCAGCTATCCTTAAAGTGCGGATTATTCGGAATACCGGGCCTCTGTAACGAGAAATGTACGAATAACATAGCTCAAAGAAAGGCATAGCTGGATGTAGAAAGCACCTGCTCATCGATAGATGCATCGGTAAAGACGCAGCATCCTACCAGCACTGATTATCGATTGCCTCGGGTGATGGACAAATGCTCTGTATGAAACCTTGGAGTTGTAGAGACCTACACATACCTGGCGTACCACATAGCCGCATTTAGGACATGAAATCTATGAGAGATGCTCTTTGATGCAGATACAAACATCTTATCCAACGGATTTCGTCATCCGAACTGTCTGCCAGAAATAAAGTACCTGTAACGAACATGCTTGCTGTTTGTAGTGGTTCCATGCACAAAGGACGAGCTCAGATCCCTCGACTTCGGGTGAAGAAAGGTTATGCACGTGCACAAGGCAATGCACCTTCAGTCCTCTGTTCCACGACTTTACATCGCACGTCGTCAAGGCGCTCGCGGAATACAGCACATATAGTCGCAAATGGACGAGACCCTCTTTTTAAAATGTTTAGGTAACACAAAGAAGTGGCCAAAGAAGCATTTCTGTACAGAGCAGTGAAATCCATCAAAGATCATTCATCTCCAGTGCTTACTGCTTAAGGTCCGCATCAAGCAAACACAGAAGAAAAACTTCCGCAAACGGGTCCTCTACAAGAGAATGCAGGGCATCCTCCGAAATGTAAAGGATTAGTCGATGTAGTTTAAGCTAACGTTTGCTTCTTTCGCAGAGCGTGTCGTGCACACCACCAGCACTTAGGGCACATACCATCTGGGTGCTCAACTCATATGGAAACGACGCACATCCAAACGCATATTGCGGCGCTAAGAAAAAGCATGGATTCTGCAACTTACATTATTTCCTCACAAAATTACCTCTTTCGATTTCCGAAATGGAACTATTTTTTTTACTTCTGGCCAGCTTTTCGCGATTAGGTCCCACTATGCGCTTGGTACTCTTGTAAGTGCCATGCTTTTACTGTTTAATAGCCTGAAAAGCATCCCTACTTGTTCTTTGCAGCCTGTAATACCTATCTCACGGTCAGGAGACGCAGTTACAGCTGAAAAGTCACCGCGATTTCGCAGGTAGCGGATGCAGTTTTCTAGGATGGCATCCGCTCCCGTCGAAAGCCCCGTTTGTCCTTATGACAATAGTTATGACAATAATTTAATACACTTGATGGTGGCGCGATCTGTCATCAGTAACAACTTATCTACTAGTGGTATCTTAGCATGGCCACGAACCATTAACGTGTGTCGATTTCAATTCAATCGATTTCCTTGATCACAAGCAGGAAAAAACAGTGCAAAATTACTTATTTTTGCACAGATTGCGTGAAAATAATAAACAAAAAATGCTAAATTGATTCATTGAGCTCCACCTATCTCTTAGAAATCTAATTATCTACAATTCGAAAAGAAATTTAATCTATTAAAAACTGAAGACTGTAGACTTTTCTTGAGAGTAAATTCCTGATTTGAACCGCGACACAACCCGAAGGTTGTTCCCTTTTGATTTGGACAATTAATCAGGTCTCAAAGTGTACATAGGCTTGAATAAATAAAGCTGCAACTTCTGTAGCATGCTTTTCTCAGTGTAAGTGTTCAAAATTAAAAGTTTATTAAGTTCTATTTGTTCTTACAGAACTAAGTTCCGATGACGAAACACGTAATCGCCCGGCCTCACGCGCGCCCCAGCGTAGCCAACCTTTTCCGAACCAACCTTCTTCGAGCAAACCTTCTTCGAGCCGACGACGCCGACCAGCTGACTCATCTGCGTTAGGTAAGTCACCTTTTTTTAAGTGACTTGTTGCAGTTACGTTCACAGCAAACAAATCAATTCGTTAAATCAGTTTACAAACTCATAAAATTCTCTTCAACATAAAGTTGTTTCCTTGCAACTATTTGATTGAAATTTATGTATTGTATTACAAACTTATATTGTCTGGTGGGAACATTCATTCTTTTTGCATGATAAACTACTACAATAAAAATTAATGTTTTTAGTTACACATTCATCATTTTAGTTCCAAACTCCAATCTTTGGTGGAAAATGTAACCATTTTGGATGAAAATTTATTTCTTTAACTGAAATTCAAACTATTCCACATTTAGACAATCTTGAGATGTATAGGTAAACCAGAGGTTAAAAGGCTTGTTAAGGGTTCGCGTCCGGACCCAAACCTTTTACATTCTTAATAGTCCAGTTCCGAATCGGAAACTTTAATTCATTAAGGGTCCGTGTTCGAGACCGAACCTTTTAAGTTCTGAGGGGTTCAGGTTTGGACCCGGACCCTTTAAATTCTCATGGGTCTGGGTCCGGACCGGATCAATGAGGAACCCTTTAATATCAGGTACAACCTAAAAGGTTTCTTGAATTATATTTAAGAAATTTACGAAGGCGAGAAAGATTTCGACGGAAACTAAAGAAGCGCAGAAGAGTCGCACTGTACATTATTCTGTGCAGTGAAGTTATACGGCATTTGCGGCTGGGTATCAGAGTTCACTGTCACATATGGCTGCGCAGTTAAGCTACACGGTACTTATCGCTGCGCAGTTTCGGACCACAGAATATCAATTTGTTGTCAAAATTTAACAATTTTAAATTTGATAAAATTTTAAAGATTTTAGTTAATTGGTTGATTCTATTGAAGGCATAACGAGGAGGATTTCGAGCCTCAGAATATAAAGTAGGGGTTGAAAGTCAAATATTCCGAAAGTTAACTCAAAATTTGGAAAATTAGACTAAATTGGTTGATTTCTGTGTAAGGACGAAGGGGTTCTCAAAGTCACAGAAGAAGAATATGGATTCAAAATTTAAAAAAACACCCTCTTTTTTGAAAATTTTAGTAAATTAGTGTATGGGTTGGATATATAATTACCTTACAACAGCCTTCGATTTGAGTTAGAATTTTTGTCACAATAATAAAAAAAATAAAGTTTGTAAACTTAGAAACTATAAGGTTTTTTTTAAATCAGAACTCAAATCTCTATCTAAATATCCGTCTAAATTTCATCTACAATCCTATAAAAATCTAAGAAAGCAAACTTTAAATTTCTATAGTCCTGAAGGTTATTGTATATAGTGTTAATACGTCTCTTACGATTTTCCTTGAAGTCAGCAAACAGTAGACAGTCTCGTAGGTAAGTTTTCCAAAGTGGTCGTTCGGCCCTTCAAACCTCTATTGCAGTGATTTTTTGTCCTGTCTACTTAGCTTCGGTCCCGTCGTATTTTTCCTTCGGATTGGTACAGTTTCTTTTGCCGGTTTCATCAAGTCCAATGGGTCATTTGTTTTCGGCCTTCACTTGCTGGATCCTGGTTCCTCTTCTTCAATTGTTCCTCTGTAGCTGAATTGAAGAAGGTTGATATCCTTCACCTGTGAAACTTCTTCATTTTCTAGGATTGGATGGTTATCGCTCACAATATTCTCTTTAGTCCCATGTATATGAAGATAGATTCTTTCGTGTTTGTCCCCTTCTCCCTGACGTTTTTTATTGATTTTTCCGTCTGCGTTGATAGTGAGTTCAGACCATTTGTCGTTCTCTTGCGAGAATGGTTTAGATAACGGGGTCTTCCATACGAAACCTTGTGCCAGCTTTGGGTTGATATTGCTTGGCATAGATTCTGTCCGAGAATAGGTGTTTGGGTGGCTACACTACGGCCAGTGTCTCCAAGAATATCAGTTTGCATTGCGATTTCCATGGCGTGAAAATTGGTTGTTCTTCGGGTGATTTCCAGAAGTATACTGACCCTTCACAAGGTTTTGGTCATTGCCCTTTTTCGTGTCAAGCTATCTTTACCCCTTCCGCCCCTCCGGGGTCTTGAGGCTTCATGCTGCCTGTTTTCTCAATAGGTTCGATCCTTGCGGGGGAGTATTTTCCTGTAGGTATAGCACTGAGTCTCGTGCTTACTCTCGCTGTCGCCGCACTTCTTCGTGCAGGGGCCTTCCTGGTGCCTTATCTCTCTTTCCTTCTTATCTTGAGCTACTTTGCGTCTCTTTCTATATCTAAAATATGGTCAGCCTCTGAGTCACGATCCATCTCTTTGGCACGTTCTCGCTTGATCTCTTGTCCTTTTTCTGCCTTCTGTGCGTCTTCTAGTCTGGTGGTAGTAGGCGTTGTCGTTTGTGGTAGTGTCCGTCTTTCATCTATGTGCCTCTCCGTGTTTTCTTTTCTCTCGGTTATATTTTAAGTAAGGTATTCGTTTTCGCTCATAATTTTAATGGAAGGTTTTCCTTTTAATTTAGAAAAAATAATTTCCTTTCTCATCATATCAATGGAGCTTCTAAGTTCCTCAAACAAATCAATGCCAATAATACAGACTCGTGATAATCCAGGAAACACGAGAAATGTTATGAGTATGTCTCCTGACGGCAGTGAGGCTGGAAGGAATATTTTAATTTTCAACTTTGTTATTTTTCCATCCACGGGGCCTCGAACTGCAATTCCGAGAGCCGGTTCAATTTAATTTTTTTTTTTTAATTTTCTTCATTTTCTTGCAAAAATTCCTCAGAAATGCATGTTATTTCCGCGCCAGTGTCGATCATAGCTCTTGTAGCTATTCCTCTAATTTCCATGCTCGCGATATAACATTTAGATCTTAAATTTGTTTTTGTTTCTTTTTGTTCTGCCATTAATTCTTGTCGAAAATCATAACGGCCGTTGATCAGGTGTATAATATTTTCAGCTGAGTCTCTTCGGTTGTTTTCACCTATGAGCGCGGCTCCTCCCCGTTTCCCGAGTCTTCGGTAATGGGTAGAGCTTGTTCCTCGTGTGTCATCTCACCATAGGGTTCTATATTGAGATTTCTCACTTTAGCAGGTTGATTCCTCCTCCTCTCATTTGCTGCCCCCCACCTTCAGGTACTCTCTAGTTTGTACTCCCCTTGTTTCCTCCATTTTCCTCGTTTTTCTTTACTCGTCCTTCCTTGTTTTCGTTGTGATTGGCGTTGACGTGTCCTATTTTGCCGAATGTTTTGAGCAGCTCGATGAGTTGCTCCACCTCATGCATGCCTCTCCCTATGAGCTATGATGCTGTGTTAGCCAAATTTCTAGCTGCGTTACCTAAATATTTATCTGTTTTAAATCATTTTTGGCATCAGAAAATTATATACCTGATTAAACTAGATAATTTCTACATGCCAACATTTAGCTAAAATAGCTAGATATTTAGGTAACACAGCTAGAAATTTAGGCAACACAGCTATATTTTCATAGAAGACGAAATCCAGCTAAACGTCTTGCTGAGACAGGTAAAGCATTTTTTTCAGTGTGCGGTCCGAATTATTCAAGATGAAAAGTTCTACAGTTAGCGGTGCGTAGACTGTCGGCTAGAGCTGTTGGTTTGAAGCTAAGGTATAGGCATTTTCTGCCGTCGCAGCAAAAATTTCGATATAGATTACGCCCCCGCGACAGGAGTTCGGTAAGGTAGATCACTGGTATATCGGCTAAGCTTTGGTCCATGTCAGCTAATCCCGGAGAAAATAGCCATACTACTCATTCTCTAATATCTTATTTTAAATTTAAGCCACTAACATTTTTTAAATCCTTACGGGTTCCCGAGATATAACTAAAAATCTTCAAGCATGTCTACGTCGAGTTACAGTCGTTTTAGCCTACTGAAGCCCGACGCAGATACGCTTGGAAATTTATATACGATGATTGAAAGGCAGTGATCTGGGGAACCTTTAAAGAACTTCAAAATATAATGTTCGAAGGAAAATATTTTCGAACTTGCTTTGGATACAATTTCTTTATATAGAGAAATGAAAGAATTAAGTTTGGTGATCCGTTCATATAGAAATACAAAAACTGTTGATGATACAAGATTGCTGATTTTAGCTTGTCATTATTTATATCATAATAAGATCAAAATATAAGAACAATTTGTTTAAGATCCTATCAGTTTCATTTTTCTTTTAGGCAGATTTCCCACGTGTCAGCACGAGTTGACGTTAGGGTACAAAATCTAAGAAATTGTCGGCAATCACGGCTCTCCTGGCCGTCAGTGTGATCGCCGACTAAAAGTTGACGCAGATACGCTTGGCCATTTTGAGTCATATTTCAGAAACCCATAAAGATTTTTTTAAGCTTTATGAGCTTGAATTAAAGATAAAACAATAAAACTATTTGATATATATTTTAGACTTTTGCTACCATTTTCCTATGTCATGACATGAGTTGATGTCAAGGAAGAAAATTCAAGAAATATTTGAGTTTTATTCCTAAACTTCTCACGCGGTATATTCTATTCAAAATGTCAGAAACATATATTTGAGAGGTCATTTAAATTGGAATTTCATCAGCTTTTCAATAGTTAAAAAAAAGTTTCTCCCGTTTGATTTAAACAATTAATCAGGTCTCAAAGTGTACATAGGCTTGAATAAATAAAGCTGCAACTTCTGTAGCATGCTTTTCTTAGTGTAAGTATTCAAAATCAAAAGTTTATTAATTTCTATTTGTTCTTACAGAACTAAGTTCTGGTGACGAAGCACGTCATCGCCCGGTCCCACGCGCGCCCCAGCGTAACCAACCTTCTTCGAGCAAACCTTCTTCGCGCAAACCTTCTTCGAGCCAACGACGCCGACCAGCTGACCTATCTTCGTTAAGTAAGTCACATTTTTTTAAGTGACTTGTTGCAGTTACGTTCACAGCAAAAACAAATCAATTCGTTAAATCAGCTTACAATCTCATAAAATTCTCTTCAACATAAAGTTGTTTCCTTGAAACAAAAATTGAAATTCATGTATTTTATTACAAACTTGTATTGTTTGGTGGGAACATTCATTCTTTTTGCATGATAAACTACTACAATAAAAATTAATGCTTTTAGGTCGACATTCATCATTTTAGTTTCAAACTCCAATCTTTGGTGGAAAATGTAACCATTTTGGTTAAAAATTTGTTTATTTCTTTTGGGTTCGCGTCCGGACCCAAACCTTTTACATTCTTAATAGTCAGTTCCGAACCGGACACTTTAATTCATTAAGGGTGCATGTTCGAGACCGAACCTTTTAAGTTCTGAGGGGTTCAGGTTTGGCCCCGGACACTTTAAATTCTTATGGATCTGGGTCTGGACCGGATCAACGAGGAAGCCTTTGATATCGGGTAGAAACTAAAAGGTTCCTTGAATTATATTTAAGAAATTTATAAAGGCGCAAAAGATTTCGACGGAAACCAAAGGTGCGCAGAAGAGTCGCACTGTACATTATTCTGTGCGGTGAAGTTACACGGCATTTGCGGCTGGACAGTTTGATAAAATTATTGGATTTTCATGGAAGTCAGTAAAAGGTTTCCGTGAATTCCATAACGAGGGAATTTTGGGACTCTAAAAATAAGAATTTCTACCCTAAGTCTGAATTCTAAAAACTTTGGCGCCGGTTGTTTAATTTCAGCTATCTTTTCAAGCAACGATTGATTAGCTTCTTTATCAGTAGAATCTTTAGTGATGCCTACTAGGATCTGTTATGGTTTTCGCACAGCTGTTTTTCACAGTTCGACGTAAAACATTCTTAAGCTTGGTAAAATCCATCTTGATGTGACTGAATCTCAATCAGTGCTGATAAATTTCTAAGCAACTACGGAAAATTTCGCAAAAGGTTTTTCCCAAAAGTTGCAGGATTGATAGCTTCTCAGAAAATCGCTATTAAAATTTAGTAGGTGCAACAGGTTTCAGTCCAATAAGTGTTTAGTGGGCACAGATATAACCCTGGTCCCCTACCGACCGGGTTGTAGAGAACCCAGAGCGTAGATTTCTGCGCCTGCGCACTCCTACACTTGTTGCAGTGTGGGGAGAGGGCGAATCGCCCTACCAGCCAGTCCTCCTGGACTGGCTTCTAGGGCTGGTAGGGCTGGTAGGGCTGGTGAAAAACTTACAATTACCAAACAGGGAGAATAGAGGCACTACTTTATATGTAACTAAGCCTCGATTAGGCGACAATAGTTCATGAATTTTTTTCGTTTATTTGATACTCCTACCTACAGATTTCTTTTGTAGAAATTGCGGAAGGTCGCGCCACCCGCGCTCAAGATCGTGGTTGCATGGGTGGGAAGTACGCGACTTCGCGTTACGCCCACACCTGGATGCTGGGCCTTAATCTCGGTCCTGTACCTCCATGTAACTTCGACCCTATGATCTCATCGAATAGTTTCGATCCATCGGTAACACCACGTCATCTTTCAATTTGTTTAATTACTTTGCGTCTATTGTGCAGTATTTATCCTTTTTGGATGATAAACTACTTCATTAAAATACAATGTTTTTAATTTACAATCCTCATTTTAGTTCCAAACTCATATCTATTCCACTTTTAGATAATATTTTCAAGTAGAAGTCATCTTTATAGTGAATAAGGGCTAAAAGGCAATTAACGATGACGAAATAGTTTATATAGAAATCTGCTTGTAGATGTGATGGCGGTGGTGGAGGAGACAGTTTTTTGATAGGTTTTTTCTCACTGTCTGACACTGGAAGAGAGAACCACCAACTTTAGAGTATCGTTTGCATAAAAACAATTTCGCAATAGTGTCCCTATACTTGGTATCATTATTGCTTTGGTTTAATTTCTTCAGGTAGTGATTTTTAGATTTCATCTATTACTTTAGGCAGTCGTTGCCTAATTTCAGCCTCTCATTCAGGCAATACTGGATTATCTTCCACATTAGCAGAATCTTCAGTGATGTGTATTAGGTTTTTTTTGGCTGTTTTTACAATTCGACGTAAAACATCCTTCTGCTTACTGAAATTCATGTTGATGTGACTGCAGCTCAATCAATACTGATCAACTGTTCTTGCTACAGTAAATGTAGGCAAGTTAAAAATGAACGTTTTTTATTTAACGCTGTGAGGCACGAGAAAATTTTGGCAATTTTTTTACTTCCCTTTTTAAATACTTACATAGAAAAGTGGCAATTTTTACGATTGTTGAAAAAAACTGTTAAATTGTTCACTCCTATAATGGAGATATTTTGACAGAAAACAGAAAGACATGAACTCGAAAATAGGTGAGAACCATACACTTTCACTAGAAATAATTTCTTGATTCATGTACAATTGATACAGAGTCGTTTAGGTTTTTAGCAAAATTTGCATCCACTGAATTCCAGCGTGTATTCGAGATCCGCTTCGCAGGGATACAGTGCGGCAATCGCGTGGGAAATATGTATGAAATACCTTTGAGTTTCATAAATGGTTCCAGAAACTTTCCACGGTATATTGGGATATCCTGCCAATATACCTTTCGTGATTCAGAGAAAATCTCGTCTTCGTGATAAAAGAATATACCATGAGACGTAAAATTGGATATAAAACGTGAATTTACTTAAACTCATCAACATATTTAGACATGAGTTGTAAGAAATTCTTGGCGATCACCACTCTCGCGATCGTCAGCGATGATCGCTGACTAAAATTTGTTTGGTCATAATTCGGGAACTCATAGATATTTTTTTAGTTTAATTGACCTTAATTGAAAATAAGACCTTAAAACTATGTGACATGAATGTGAGACTTTTACTACTATTTTCCTAGGTTATCAAAGGAGTTCTTCTAAGAAAATATAGCTGTGTTCCCTAAATTTCTAGCTGCATTACCTACATATCTATCTGTTTTAGATCATTTTTGCCATCAGAAAATTATATACCTGATTGAACTAGATAATTTCTACATGGCAACATTTAGCTAGAACAACTAAGATATTTAGGACACACAGCTAGAAATTTAGGCAACACAGGTACATTTTCTTAGAAGACGAAATCCAGCTAAACGTCTAGCTGAGACAGCTGAACCATTTTTGTCAGTGTGCGGTCCGAATTATTCAAGATGAAAAAGTCTATACTTAGCAGTGCGTAGACTGTCGACTTGAGCTGTTGGTTTGAACCTAAGGTATAGGCATTTTCTGCCTTCGCAGCAGAAATTACGATATAGATTACGCCCCCGCGACAGGAGTTCGGTAAGGTTGATCACTGGTATATCGGCTGAGCCTTGGTCCATGTCAGCATATCCCGGAGCCATACTACTCATTTTCTAATATCTTATTTTTAATTCAAGCCACTAACATTTTTTAAATCCTTATGGGTTCCCGAGATATAACTAAAAATCTTCACGCATGTCTACGTCGACTTACAGTCGCTTAAGCAGCAAGGCTGGCCGTCAGTGTGATCGCCGACTAAAATTTGACGCAGATACGCTTGGGCATTTTCAGTCATATTTCAGGAATCCGTAAAGATGTTTTAAGCTTTATTAGCTCGAATTAAAGATAAAACAATAAAACTATTTGGTATACATTTTACAATTTTGCTACCATTTCCCCATGTCATGACATGAGTTGAAGTCAAGGTGGAGAATTCGAGAAATTCTTGATTTTTATTCTTAAACTTGTCACGCGAGATATTCTATTCAAAATATCAGAAATATCTATTTAAGAGGTCATTTGAAATGGAAGTTCATAAACTTTTCAATAGTTAAAAAAAGTTTCTCCCGTTTGAACAAAATTAAAAGTTTATCGATTTCTATGTGTTCTTACAGAATTAAGTTCCGATAAAGAATCACCTAATCATCCGGTCTCACGCTCGCCCCAGCGTAGCCAACCTTCTTCGATCCAAGGAGGCCGTCCAGCTAACCTATCTCCGTTAGGTATGTCACAGCAAACAAATCAATTCGTTAAATCAGTTTACAATCTCATAAAATTCTCTTTAACATAAAGTTGTTTTCTTGCAACGATTTGATTGAAATTCATATATTTTATAACAAACTTGGATTGTTTGGTGGGAAAATTCATCCTTTTGCATGATAAACTACTACAATAACAATTAATGTTTTGAGTTGCACATTCATCATTTTAGTTCCAAACTCCAATCTTTGGTAGAAAATGTAACCATTTTGGTTGAAAATTTATTTCATTAAGTTAAAATTAAACTATTCCACATTTAGACAATCTTGAGAAATATAGGCCAGAATATCCTGGGGTTACCGAAGGAATATCTTTTTGTTATAAGGGAATAGGTAATACATATAAAACGTGAATTCATTTAAACCCATCAACTTATTTAGACATTAGTTAACATGTCATGAATAAATGGTGCATAAATATCTTTCAATAGTACTCTATATCACAGTTGGCTGATGGTACTTAATATTCTTACTATTTCAATTTAGCCATACTAAAAAAAAATCAGGAATCGTCACAAATAGTTAGACGTTCTGACAATTCTGAAGATTTGAAGCACAAGTTGAAGTTAAAGTGCAAAATGTAAGAAATTCTCGGTGATCACCTCTCACTATGTGACATGAATTTGAGACTTTTACTAGTATTTTCCTAGGTTATCACATGAGTCAAG
>CAKNWT010319038.1:0-15386 GCA_932066315.1 Andricus coriarius
GTCTGACTAGTTCTAAAAATGGCAAAACTGCGGCAAGTCTCTCCAGCCGCATCTATCCCCCAAGAAAAGTTTCTGAGCAGTTCTGAAGATGGCAAACCTGCGGAAAGTCTCCCCAGCGGCATCTATCGCCCAAGACAATTTTCTAAGTAGTTGCAGAGATGCCAAAACTGCGGCAAGTCTCTCCAGCGGCATCTATCCCCCAAGAAACATTTCTGACCAGTTCTGCAGATGGCAAAACTGCGGCAAGTCTCCCCAGCGGCATCTGTCCCCCCAAAAAATTGTCTGACTAGTTCTAAAAATGGCAAAACTGCGGCAAGTCCCCCCAGCGGCATGTCTCGCCCAAGAAAATTTTCTGACTAGTTCTAAAAATGGCAAAATTGTGGCCAGTCTCTCCAACGGCACCTATCCCCCAAGGGAAATTCCTGAGCAGTTCTGAAGATGGCAAAACTGCGGCAAGTCTCTCCAGCAGCATCTATCACATAAGAAAATTGTGTGACTAGTTCTAAAAATGGCAAAACGGCAGCAAGTCTCTCCAGCGGCATCCATCGCCCAAGAAAATTTTCTGAGTAGTTCTAAAAATGGCAAAACTGCGGCCAGTCTCTCCAGCGGCGTCTATGGATCATGGAAATTGTCTGAACAATTCCGAAAATGGCAAAACTGCGGCAAGTCTCTCCAGCGGCATCTATCGCCCAAGAAAATTTTCTAAGTAGTTGCAAAGAGGGTAAAACTGCGGCGAGCCTGAAGGAAATTTTAATAGATGCCGCTGGAATTTGATAGAATTTGATAGGTACCGCTGGAGAGACTTGCCGCAATTTTTCCATCTTTGCTACTACTTAGAACATTTTCTGGGGCAACAGATGCCGCTGGAGAGACTTGCCGCAGTTTTGCCATTTTTAGTACTACTCAGAAAATATTCTTGGGCCATAGATGCCTCTGGAGAGACTTGTCGCAGTTTTGCCATTTTTAGTACTAGTCAGACAATTTTCTTGGGTGATAGATGCCGCTAGAGAGACTTGCCGCAGTTTTGCCATTTTTAGTACTGCTCAGAAATTTGTCTCGGGGGGATAGATGCCGCTGGAGAGACTTCCCGCAGTTTTGGCATCTCTGCAACTAGTTAGAAAATTTTCTTCGGGGATAGATGCCGCTGGGGAGACATGCCGCAGTTTTGCCATCTTTACAACTACTTAAGAAATTTGTTTGGGCTATAGATTTCGCTAGGGAGACATGCCGCTGGTAAGAGATACCGCAGATGTGACAATCCATCATGGTAGACTTGCCGAAGATGTGACAATTAGAGCTGTGAGAGTTGCCGCAGTTTTTCCCCTTTGAGGTGGACTTGAAAATTTTTCGATGCGATGCCGCTGGGGAGACTTGCCGCGGAAAAGAGATGCCGCAGATGTGACAATTAGTCCCGGGAGGCATGCTGCAGTTTTCTCAGTTTAACTTGGGCTTCAAAATTTTTGCCGGGTGAGAGATGCCGCCGGAGAGACAATAAGTGTTGGGAGACTCGCCGCAGTTTTCCCTTTTTTATTTGGACTTGACATTTTTTTTTTTGAGGGGAGAGATGCCACTGGGAGTCTTGCCACTAGTGAGAGATGCCGCAAAAATGTCAATTTCACTGTGAGAAATGCCGCGCGGGAGAGAAGCCGCTAGGTAGAGATGCCGCAGTTGTGACGTGCCGCAGATGAGACATGCCGCAGATGTGACATGCCGCAGATGTGAGATGCCGCAGATGTGACATGCCGCAGATGTGACACGCCGCAGATGTGACATGCCGCAGTTGTGACATGCCGCAGGTGTGACATGCCGCAGGTGAGACATGCCGCAGGTGTGACATGCCGAAGTTGTGACATGCCGCAGATGTGACATGTCGCAGGTGAGACTTGCCGCAGAGAGACTTGCCGCATGTGAGATGATATGGACCCTATGACAAATACGTTCTACTGTTATAATGTGCCGTGTTGGATATCAAATCAATAATTAATGGACAAAAAATATAATATGTAATTATTTTTCGTCTTTGAATTTAATTAAAGATTGCTGATTAGCATGAGTACGTCAGAGTGGCAAAATAATTTTCCCGCAAACTGTCCGCTCCACTAGCGCACATCTCTCGCATTCCTCGGAAAAACCGAGGGCCGAGAAAAGGAGGCGGAGCCGAGGAATAAACGAGGCGAAGTGTTTCAGGCTCGGTATTCCTAGTCCCGGTGGGGTGTCAAGCAGGTATACGAGCGCTCGGGTAGATGGAGCGCGCGCTCCACCCCTCGGTCTTTTAATTACAAACTGTGTGCCTGAATAGGTTCAACGGTGCTTCGAAAAAATAGTTTGCATTCTTAGAAGTGAAGCAGGAATAGCTGAGTAGCGTATTATTACTGTGAAAAGGAATCGAAAATTAAGATGTTTTCTGATCGTAAACTTTGAAGCGCGTTTTATCGAGTTTTCGTTTTTACGATTGTTCTAAACTGGCGTGCGTGATTACAAGGAAACTAGACGACCAATACAAATTAACCGAGGCTTGTTAGTTTCAGTTTTGTATTATCTTGTATTTGAACTAAAAAGGATTCATAAAAGAAATTTCTAACTTTTTTTTAGTTACAAGAAGCAAATTTTTTTCCAAACTTGAGAAAAATGTCAAATTTCACAATTTTTTCGGGGTTTTCTTAGTTCACCTAGTAGAAATAATGTATAAATTAAAAATTTTCGTTGTTTATTCGTTTGAGATGGAAACTACGAGTTCCATCTTTCCCGCCAATCAAAATTTTTGTTTATAGTTTTTAAATATACATTAAAATATTCTAAAAATTTCAATAGACTGGCTTATTTTTTTCTGTTCTAAAAAACTTCCCCCAAAAACGCTTTTTTGGTCTCTCAATCAGCTTTCTCATGTTTAAAATGTACTTCCGAAAAATTTAAGACTATCAGGTCACTAAAAATGACGATTCGCTGAATTATTCAGATTAACTCCTCATTCTCAATTATCTTATTTTTTCATTGTTCTGGAAGTACATTTCGAACATGTGAAAGTTTTTTTATGCTAAAAAAATTATTCATAAATTTTGGAGCTGCTATATTTTTGTCATTTTCAAGACTCCATAAGACATTAAATTTCCCCTGTATGAACTAATATAAAAATTCTTGAAAAATCCTAAAAATTGGGCATATTATGCAGATTAAGAGACGATAATATCATTAAAGATTTTTTCTTAATTCTGCGATTAAAGAACTTCTTTATTTTATTTCGACTTAGCCAAACCCTAAGATATACACGTCATGAGGGACCTGAAAGGAAACTTTTCAGTGCTGTGGCATCTCCAAACTATGAAAGTGTTTACATACATGAATATACAAATATACATACATGAATATTCAAATGTATATCCATAAATATACAAACATACATGCATGTATTTTGCAGCGGTGCATTAAAAAATCAATTGTGTGCTGATCATATGAGTTTATATGAGTCTTATTACTGACTTATTTATCACTTATTACACATTCAAATTTCATTAAATTAAAATAATATGTGGTAGTTAAAGTGATTCTAGTAGGTATACGCACTTTCGATTTATGATCGTGTTTGATATCAAATTAATAATTAATAGCACATCTCTCGCATTCCTCGCAAAAACCGAGGCCCGAGATATCGAGACGGAACCGAAGAAAGAACGAGGCGAAAGCAAGCCAGGTGAAAGGAAGCCAGGCTCGGTATTCCTAGTCTCAAGTGGCTTCACGACGTCATAGATATAATGGTCATTAAATACCAACGAACTTGAAAAGCAGCTATTAGATCGGCTCCTACGGCTTCCACTGAAAACATACAAGTATCAAAAAGGTCCCTCTTGTTCCCCTTTGTGCATAATATATTAATAAGCTTACAACAAAGAAATCCCTTTTTAGCAATACAATAGAATTTTTATCCAAGTAATTGAATCTTAAATCTAGAAAGACGAATTTATTCAAGGATACTTAAATTATCAAACTGAAAAGCTCAATTTAGAATAACAAGATCATTTTCAACGAATTAAGATGCATTTTCGGCCAGATAGTAAAACATATAGAAATTAATTTTTTTATTTTTCCCCATACAGTCGGTCTTACGAACAAAGAGTTGAATTCGCAATCCAGGAAGAAAAAATTTGATCAAAATAATTAATTTTTTCCAAAAAATGGTTGAATTTTTAAGAAAAGAAGAAGTTATTTGCACATGAGATATTGTTTTCGAGTACAGTTCTTTGACATCATAGTAAATTATGTTCAAAATGGTACTGAAATTATTTAAAAGTAACTAACTTGCATTAATAATCAGAATAATGTTTTTTGAATTTAAAGGAATTTCAAAGAATTTCATAAAGTTTATAAAAACTCCAGCTGGTTTTCAATGAATTCAGAATAAATTCCAAAAATGAAGACAAAACAATGACTTATGTCAAATTCAAACAAAGTGACTCTCGAACATGCTTATCCTGACATTCTTATGGCACAACCTGCCTTTACAGAAACCTTTACTTATGATTTCAAAGGATTTTATACCAAAAATGAGAATAAAGTGTCAAGCTCTTTTTTAAGTTTGTTCAACAAGAGACATATATCATGTGTCTCTTTTCGCAGAGCTAAGTTCGCAGTCAAGCAGCGATTGCCTTGATACTTCCCGCCCGGTTCACTGTCACTCTTCTTCTTCTCGTCTCATACCTGAGGCTCCTGAGGAGCATCCCCATCGTGCCAGGGACAGGTCGCCTCCTGGTTGGCCTCCTTCACGTAAAGTACTTGGATACGCACTTGGACAACTTGGATACATCCGCCTTATTTCTCGCACAAATCAGAATCTAAGCTTCGAATTTCGAAGATACGTTTTTCCTGCTGGTTATCCCATTAGATTGCGAACAGAAGGAAAGAAATATATTCGCGTGCTAGCCCTAGAACATATTGTTTTGTCATTATCCAATAATGATATTTTTCCAATATTAGAGCATAGCGGGGTTCTTATTGGAATATATGCGACAAATAGACCTGTTGCGAGAATAAAAATAAATATGATAAGCGGCGCAATTCATATTTTGATCCCAGATGAAATGCGATATTGTCCATTAGGCGAACGTCACCCAATCTTCCCCCACAGTTTTATTAAAGCTTTAGCAAATGGCGATTCACTACAGTCCGAATGGAGTCCTAACAACGAACGTCACCCTGGTTCTTCTTCTTCTGGCAGACAACATTCACCTGTCCGGATTTCTCCTGAGAAGCCTCCTCTTCATGCCGAAGCCAGGTCGCCTCCTGGGTGGCCGCCTTCATCTAAAGTACTTGGATATACAATTGGACAACTTGGATACATTCGGCTGATTCCCCGCACAAATCAGAACCTACGATTGGAATTTCGAAGATACGTCTTTCCTACTGATAAACCAATTAGGTTGCGAAAAGAAACAAACTATATACCCGTGTCAGTCGAAGAACATATTGTATTATCAGCATCCAATGGTGATGTTTTTGCAATATTAGAGTATTGCGGGCTTTTTTCTGGAATATATGCGACACATAGAGGTCATGCTAGAATCAAAATAAATATGATAAGCGGCGCAATTCATATTTTGACCCCAGATGAAAATCGAGATTGCCCAGTAAGCAGACGTCACCCAATCTTCCCCCAAAGTTTCAATAAAGGTTCTGCAAAATACGATTCACTACAGTTCCAATCGAATCCTAATAATGAACGTGATACCGGCTCTTCTTCTACAGAAAGACAACATTCACCTGAAAGGACTTCACCTCAGGAGCTTGGTCTTCGTGCCAGGTTCATGTCCTCTCCGACAAGGCCTGTTTCTGTTCAAGTACTTGGATGTGCAATAGCACAACTTGGCTATATTCGGCTCATTCATTGGACAAACCAGAAACAGCGATTCGAATTTCGAAGATACGTTTTTTCTGCCTATGAACCAATTCAAATGCGAATAGATCATACGAACTATGTGCTTGGGCCAAACCAAGAATATATTGTATTATCAACATCCAGTGGTGATGTTTTTGCAATATTGGATTATAATGGGACTCTTCATGGAATATATAGAGCAGATGCAAATAATTGTAGAATAAAAATAAATATAATAAGCGGCGCAGTTTATAATTTGACTCCAGATGAAATAACGTGTTGTCCAGTAGGCAAAAATCACCCAATATTCCCAAACAGTTTTATTAAAGCTATTGCAAATTACGATTCACTAGAGTCTGAATGGAATCTCAATGGCCAACCCTCTCCTGGTTTTTCTTATTGTGCCGGACGAAATGAACCTGCCCGGACTTCTCATCAGTAGCCTCTACTTCATGCCAGGTCCAGTTCTCAGATTAAATGAAGGAATGTCATGTAAGGCAAATATTACCCAATCTTGACACATCTTTTTACGAATTTTCTTGCAAATTGCGATTCACTGGAGACTGTGTATAAGTAATTAAATGAAAAAATTGCCAAATGAAACATAATAAACCTTGTAGCCTGACGTTGGATCAAAATTAAATTAAAACATTAAAACATCATGGTAGTTTTTTCTTCGAATTGCTGTTTTTGAAAATGTTATGTCGATTCAAGAAGTTTTGATTCTGATGTATTTAAATTACAAGAAAATGGAATAGAAAACAGGTAGTAAAATCCCAAAGGATTCAAGAAAACAGAGTCGATTACACATTTGACTTCCCCTAACTTATAGCTCCTGCAACACCTTATTCGCCAGGCGGAAAGAAGAAGTGAGCCAGGCTTAGATTTGTTGTTCAGTAAGCTGACTCGCAGAATCTAAACATCCTTGACGGTGGAAAACGATCTCTGCTGGTTTTAAATTTAAATGGCTGTACGTCTCTGCATCGTTATGTCACTTAAAGTGGCGTTCTGGCTTCCGTCGACTGAAGATCCAAAAGTGTCATACGGTCATAGATAAATTTGTCTGTGTGAGTCAATTAACCATGGAGGGAAGCTATATTGGAAATCTTTGACTTCTAAAACATTGTGACTGTCATAACGTAACTCGAAGACACCATTGAGTCCTTTGATTTAATATTTTAAAATTATAAAATGAATCAGATCGACTAATATTTATTAAATGTTACCAATTTAGTTTATTTATTTTAGTAGTTAATAACTGTCAATTATCATCACTTCGTAATTTTGAAAATATTTCGGAATATTAAGAAATTGTCAATTAGGAAACGGTACTTCAAATATTATTATTAGGGAATAATTATTATAGGTCAGATCAGCTGTGCAAATAAATCGATTGTTTACATAGAAAGGACGCTGGGAGATAAGAAAATTCACCAACCAGGACGGTACTTTACAAACGCACCCTCGAAATTTTTGTGATTGTTCTTGATAACGCTGTAAAAATGAACAGTCCATTCCCATGCTTGTTGAATTGATTATTTTCATACGGTAAAATTTCTGACTTATTTAAGAAGGTAATGCACTTATAAGAGAACTTCTCGGAACGTGTGACGATTTAACCCTCAACGGGTACACATATAGCTGATGCTCAGAGGGTACACACCGACTCTCGGTCGGGTCACTGTTCTCTCAGATTTTTTTACCTGATCGCTCTATATTTTATCATCAAAACTATAGAAATACATATTTTAAGATGGGACTCATATAAAAAATGTACACAATTTGAAAAAGTCAACTTTGTTTTGGCATTATCGACTTATTTTGGCATTACTGACGTAGTTTGGACAGTATTCTCACATAATTCTAAGAACAAAAAAGTAGCAATTAGATATACTCAGTCTTAGCACGTTTCAACAAAGTCTTTCAAAATTTTCTTTTTTATCTATTTATAATTTATATTCTAAATTTACCAAAACAATGTTAATATCAAAATAATTGTAAAGGAAGTAATGGTAAGAAAAAAGAAAATAAACATACTTATTCTGAAGAACTAAAATTAGGAGCTAAGTAAAATGTCGAACATTTTACCTAGCTAGCTAGGAGGGTACCTCCTAGCTAGCTAGTAGGGTACTGAGAGGTTGGCTTTCTGAAGCCTCTTCTAGACGGTCATGGAGGGGGGTAAAGGGGCCGCTCCCGACTGAGAGACGGGTGTACCCGTTGAGGGTTAAACTATCGGTGGCTTAGACGCTTTTTGTATAATACGTATACGGGCTTAGTAATGATTTTCAAATTCTTCATTTACACAAGCACCTTACTCATTATATCAAAAAGTAACTTAATTTATATTCAATCCTAGCTGATTCTGTGTAGTCGTTTCAACTTAATATAAAGAATATGTTACAATTGTGTAAAAATTTTTCAAATGTTACACTTCCACTTTCGAAATTTTGGACTTTTTGCATGTCAACACTTAGGTGCATTCTCTTTTTCTTTTGTTATGGTAAATATCACTTTTTTACCATGGGCATCTCGGATACTTTTGATATACTGGCTGATTTTTTAGGAGCCCGCTGGATGATTTTATTGCAAAGTATCTGATTTGAGTTCATGTTAGTGGCTCTTGGAGATATTTTTGTATCTTATCTCAAATTCATGGTGTTGCACGAGGTCTGCTTCTTTGAAATTTTGAGTAATTCGTTTGGCGTCACTGATACTGTACCTCGTAGATCGCTTCTTGCTAATACAAGCGACAAAGGTTAATATTACTATTAAGATTTCAGAGAGAAGAAAAAAATGTAATTAATCCCAGGATTGTTAATAAACCTTAAACAATATAAGACCCACGAGTAGGTGTTCAGTTATTTTTCCGGAATGCCTGTAATTTCTGCTCGATCTCCCATACAAATTCTAGACGACAGGTGATATTTTTGTTAGTTCTAAATGTAGAGTTGGCTCATAAATAAACTATGTAGAATGTGGGTTGACTGAAAGACTGGTTAAAATTTAGGACTCTTTTTTCAATATACAGCCTGGACCTTTCTGGACTGTTTCCAATTTTGATAACCGAATTTTTATTAAAAGTTGCATTGTTCTTTAATGCTTACATTTTGAGACCTTGCGAACCCAAAAAACAAGTTTTGGCGAATCGTCTGTCTGTATGTGTATATCTATGCCTGTATGTTGATTTGTAGTTTGTGAGCACGATATCTTCCGAAAGAATTGACAGATTGGATTGGGCTTTGGCATACTCTTGAAGTGTCCTAAAATGAAAGTAAAATTTGTTAGCCAGCCATTTTGGATAAAAATTCACAATATGAGCGCATTTCGAAAATGTTTGAGAACACATTTTTTTAATATTTAAACATTCTGTCGACGGGTGTTAATAGAGCTCAAAAATTCGAACAATATATATGTACGGCTTTTTTGATATAACAATAATTGCCGGAGTTATAGCATTTGCAATATTCCAATAAATAGACGAAAAAATGACACAAGAGAAAAGGCCGTAAAACCAAACAACTATGAGTCTCTCAATTCCAGTTCAATAAAATAGCTTTGAAATGGACTAAAATTTTAATTGATGAATGCCATGCGCACGGTAAAGGTAAAGGTCAAGTTTCAGGCGATGTAATGCCTAATTTCCGTTACTTCATCTTTTTCTGTATCTTGAATAGTTTGACCGCTGAATGGAATGTTTGATTTTTAATTATTTTTTTGTGCGAATGAAATTTGCATTTTCGATTATTCGAAATAATTCAAAAATTGATTATGAAATTTATGTAGGGTGATCAAAAATAAATGTTTTTCTTATCAATACTTTTTTTCATATCGTGCATTGTTTGGCTTGAAATATTGATTTATGTGTTTTTTGAATTTTGTAAATTTAATTCTGGTAAATTATTTTTTATCGAAATTGAATTCTCATCAAAAATGTCTGGCTAACGAACCTGACCTTCACTTTAATACAGTAAAGAGTAGTTCAAATTTTACACAAATCTAATAACATCTGCGATGAGAATGTAATCATTTGTAATAGGAAAATGTACGCAGTAAGACAAGAAATTTGAGGTTGAGCATCTTCAAACTAAACACTGAAGGATGAAAATGTTTTCAATTTTTGTAGTTTGCAATCAATAATAATTAGACGGTCTTTTTAAGAAGTCATAATAGTACTTTTTCCGTAGCTTTAGTAACATACAATTAAGCTAGCTTTTTATTATCCAATTATGTAGTTTTCAGTTTATCATTTATTACCACTGTTTTTGTACAATTATTTTTTTAAGAATATAATTTGAGACCTGTACAGGTGATAAAAAATCATCAGCCTAATATAAAAAAGAACCACCAGAAGAAAAAAATAAAGATTTGAAAATATTTCAGGATAACCACTAAAATTCTACCAAAAAAAATTCCTGGTTATTTTCCGGCTTTCTTCTCGTTCAAAAAAATATTTAGCGGCGAATTCTCTAGACCTAGATCAGGAAAATTTAACTGATTACAAATTTTTAAGTTTAATAAATCAATTTAAGATGGCTTCGTGTATACATGACGCAGCCAGAAGGTGATATAGTAAAACTTGTAAACAGGCTACGTCACTTCAAAGTGAAAAAAATGAGATTATTTGCACGCTTAATGTACTTAGCCTTCGCTTATTTACATTAAAAATAATACCACAGAAATATTACGAAATCCGATTAGGAATGTCAGCAAGCCCTGTTACAGAAGTCTTCTAATTTCGAGTAATTTAAACTAAAAATTAAAATAGTTGAAATTTGCCAATTTGAAAGTCAAAATAATCATTTATAATTTATTAGAAGTAGGATTATCAATTTTTCAACAAAGTGGTTCAAATCTATTTGCTAGCATTTCTACTGTGAAAAATGCTGGCACTTATGTATTTTTGTAGTGTGTTTGACTGAAAAAAAGTATGACGAACGGGCGAACCGATGGACGGATCAACAACGGATCAAAAGTGCAATCATAAAAAATGTAACTTCGAATAATAGAAAACTGAAATTCCTTTAATATAAAATGTTCTTAGTACTAAAAGGTGAATAATTTTCAATTCTATGGTTTTAGAATTTGATAATATCAAATCAGGAGGCAGTTTTATATTGTGCAATTTTAGATTGTAAACTCTCAAAAACTGAAGAATAACAAACTATGTAACGTAAAAAAATTAATAATTCTGAAAGTACTTGAACCATTGCAAATTTAAGATTGGATTTAAAATTGTAAATAGTTATAATTGAATGACTGAAACTTAAGAGACTTCAATACTTTCAAAATGGAATCCTAGAGAAAATATAACAATTATCAGCAGGCACATTAGAATGGCTCGGAAACAATCATTATTAGAGCTTCCTGTTCGCTGATTCGTAGGAGATGATTCATGTCTAATAGACCCATATTTTCAACAAACAATTATTTTAAAACCTACAGCATAAAAATATAATTATTCTTTTAGGAGGTCTTCCACAGTAAAATATTGGTAAATTTTAAATATTTATAATTTAAAAACCTTTAGTTGAAATTTTAAGATGTTTCAAGAACTTACATTTATAAACGGTATCAATTGGAGATAATTTATGCATTAGGAGCAGAAATTTTTTATTGAAAAATGTACGTAGTAGGAAGAATCTTAAATAAAGTTTGTAAAGAATGAAGCTAATTTAAGTTATTCTTCCGGGGGTCTCCACCGATGATATTACTAAATTTTGAATGCGGCAATATTTTACAATGTATGTGAAACCAAATTCATATCACAAAGATATGGCTAATAAACATCGGGAAAACAAGATGAGAGAGAAGAGAATCTTCGAGCGAGTCAAGAAAGAAGTAAGAGTTTGAATTCATAATTGAAAACAGCTTTTCAATAATTTTTCTTTATATGCTTTTGGAATACGCATGATTTTAAGACAAGCCTGCGACACATGATAGCTACTATTCTGTTCAGTCTCATTTTACGAGCGAGTAAGTTAAATTTTCAAAAAGGTTTCAACTACATTTTATAATATTTTGGTGAAGAAACCAAAAATGTTGATGTAACTTTTTGTAATTTTTTATGGTGTAATTTCCTGGAAAATCGAAATTGATACGCATAAGAGACATCATACGTTTCATCGGCAAACAATAAACAGCATTAATTCTTTAAGAAATATCCAAATAATAAAAGTTATAATGCAGGCAATGGCTTTTTGGAATAAGGTGCTACAATTTTTATTTATTTTCTTAGATGCATTCAGTTATAAAGATGCTAAAAACTGAGGGAAAATATCCAGAATGTAGTGAAAAATATCAACCTGCGGCAATTATAAAGCCATCCGGGGAGTATGGTTTTCCAGTTATTGATGAAAAAATTCTTCTAAATAAATTAGAATATTTTTAAATCCTATGAAAGTCTATGAAATTTGATCGTATTTCCTGATTTCCTGGAAGCTTTAAACAAATACTTCAAACTATTTTTAAATTCCTTAAAACCATGGAAATCCTCGCATATTTTATAAAATCCTTAATCCTTTAAATCTTATAAAATAAGGTTTTACTTTTTGGTACTTTCTTGTAATCATATCACAGCTCCACAAAAAAAAAGTTGTATACCCAAGAAACCAGAATAGGCTTCCCCTACGTTCTTGGGGTCGCTGAATCCGATTTCGGGGTCCGTTTGGCTCCATCTCGTCAAATTTCGTCCGTAACCTCATAAAACTTGAAAATCGCTGTTTTCCGGTGAAACATGATTCATACCTATAAAAAGTAATCATGTCCTATGTTTTCGAGGTCGCTGAGTACGAATCCAGAGTCATTGTGGCTCTAAGATGTCACACTTTATCTCTAACCTCAAAAAAAAGACGGTGAATTGCTAATTTTATGTAAAACATGTATTTTTTCAATGCAAAGTGGTCATAGCCTATGTTTTAGAGGTTGCTGATTACGAATTCGGAGTTTTTGTCGTTCTATGATTCAAATTCTGTCCCTAACCTAAAAAAAACCGTTAAATTGGTGATCTTATGTGAAACATGTACCACGGTCGCAGCCTTTAAACTTTGATGCGTAACTTCGGAAAAACTCTTAGCGCAATAGACCAGACTCGCGAGTCGTCCAAATCCTCGTCCAGCGAGAATTGAAAGCTAGTCAAAAATTACTTGATGCTGTTGACAGCATTGTCCAGATAACAACCATGCAAACCAGAAATTCACAAGTTCTCGCACTGCATAATTGTATGTTTGGATATCAGATCATGCATGCATTTTTGTTATTTTGTCTCAGTATGATCTTTTGTGCTTGAACGAGGGACGAAATCCTGTTACTCCAACAGATTCTGTGAACGATGACTACTGCCCTGAAAGGGAATGTGTGGAATGATTCGTATCACTATCTACCGTAGTGTTTCCGACGACGAGTTGACTTTGTCCTCGTCAAAGTCGGAAAGCCCTCATACTTAGCCCTGGGGAGGTATGAGGGTTATCACCCCCAGGACGGAAGACTCACCTGCGACCGACCGCTGACAATTCTGTCAGCGGCATCAACTAATTTTCGACTAGATTTCAATTTTCGCTAAACGAGGAATCAGACGAGTGACGATTCTGCGATCTGTTGGGTTAAGAGATTTTGCGAAGTTACGTATCAAAGTGTAAAGGTTGGGACCGTGGTACCGAACCGATTCAGAATTTGTCCTCAGGGACCTAGAGAACACAGAATATGGCCACTTTGCATTAAAAAAATACATGTTTCGCATAAAATTACCAATAAACTGTTTTTTTAGGTTAAGGGCAAAGTATGATGTCACAGAACCAAAAAAATTCCGAATTCGTACTCAGCGACCTCGAAAACAGGGGATATGAAGAAGAAAGGTTACATAAGGTGCAATCCCCAAATTTATTATTTACTATTTTTGTCTTCTGCTATTTTTCTATTAGCAACAAGCCGGTAGAAGCTATATTTCATGAAAATAATTTTTACAAAGTTTGCTAAATAATTTCAATTTTCTGTGGAAAATACATAAAATATTTAACCGTGAAAAATTGTGAAAATCGAATAATATGTTGATTCATATTGATCCCATATAATATACATACCTGTTCCGTTTTTCATGTTTTTCATGTTTATAACATTCTTAAAATTAATATATACAGTTTTCAATAATTTCCTTTTTTACTACGCAATTAGTGTTTATATTAATCTGACAGAAAATAAAGTTTTACTCTCGTAAAATTTTATTGTACCGAGAACCACTATTTACTCACAGCCTTATAAACAATATATTTCTCATCAATCTTTGCGATAAGGGGTATTTCAACAAGATTTTACTCAATACGTATTGTGCTAAAACTCATAAACGTTATACCTTTAGCCTGAAAAGTATATATCTAGCGCAGTGGAGTAATGAAATAAAATAATGGTGATAAAGATATAACAAAATGTTTCTAAAGAAACATATTTTGGGATGAAACATAAAAAAGTGTATTCTCTCTAAAAATTGATCTACATGGCGACGTAATGTCTACCTAAGACACTTATTTAATTCATATAATAATGTATGGGTTATTCAAAAGTTTTGGTTAAATTCCAGCTAAAATTCTGCTTGATCATGTCAGCGTTTTAGCTAAAACAATAAATCAATAACAACAAAAAAATGATTTTCAACAAAATGGTTTCACTCTCAACTAAGTAGTAGAATTTGCATTTAAAAAGATGAATTCTCAACGAAACATGTAATTTTTATTATTTAAACCGAAAAAAAACATTCTTATTTCAAATCGAAAACAGATGAATTCACTAAAAAAAATACAAACTGTTTCAATTGTTTTTCTATTCTGAGAAGGCGCTGCGATCGATAATGGTAAAAGAAAATCGGAAAATTGAATTCAGAAAAAAGTAAAAAGAGTCGTGGTTATTTACATCGCATTGATCTCAAACTTAAAAGTGTCGTTATTCAAATCTAACTTTCGAAATTTTGAACAGAGACAAAAACATGAATTCTTCCTTTTGTAAATAATATGTTTGATATTACCAACTGCAGACGTTTTTCGATTGGTACTCCTGTTTCCTGTTCATTAACTTTCTTCACAATATTGACTTTAGTAGCCTTTCAAGCCTTTCTCTATTTACAAAGTAAACAAACTCGACTATTTTGAAATTTCTTTATCAAATCATTATTTTATATGTTTGCTGAAAGTTTGGCGAATAAAGCCCTTCCGCGGAATAGAAAAAATATTTGATATTCACAGCTATGACTTATATTGAGTTGAAAAAGATAGAAATTAAGCAAAGAGTTTAATATTTTAGAGTCGAGGATTTTAAAAATCAGTTCAAAATCAGTCCCGCCGGTTTTTTTGTCTTATGACGCTGTATTTCTATTTTATGATAGCAATCTACAGGTTTTATAGTTAAATTTTTTTTTTACTGAGCATGACAAATGTTTAGAATATTGCAGTTAGATCATTTCGAACTAAGAAGTTCAAATCATCCTACGTCTTAAATATACATAGTTATAAAAAGGCTCTAAGCGTTATGTTCAAAT
>CAKNWT010319055.1:0-15437 GCA_932066315.1 Andricus coriarius
AAAAAATAATAATATTTACGTCACACCCTCTATCTCATCCAATATGGCGGCTAACGGTTAAAAATTAAGGGAAAATTTTTCTTTGATTGCATGCTTTTAAATGTCTGACTCAACTTTTGATTCCCTTGAGGGGCATCATTTTTTGCATGCTTATTCGGCTATAACCTTAACAAAAAAGTTATAAAATCAAATATTTTCTCCTCGTTTGGCCCGACCGTCGGCACAACTCGCTCTTATCTAAGACCGTTATAGAACAGTGTGACCTTTATGTTCCGCTCCTGGAATACGTGTGGCATTCTAGTGAAATAACAGTTCTATCTCTGTTTCATATTAGTTACATTAGAGAATTCCAGAACTGTTACATATCCTTACCGTAACAGCGTTACAGAACAGTGTGACCTTTATGTTCCTTTTTTGGCACACGTGTGACATTCTAGAGACATAACAGTTATATCACTCTGTTCTATATTAGTTACATTACAGCATTCCAGAACTGTTATATATCCTTACCGTAACAGCGTTACAGAACAGCGTGACCTTTATGTTCCTTTCTTGGCACACGTGTGACATTCTAGAGACATAACAGTTATATCACTCTGTTCTATATTAGTTACATTACAGAATTCCAGAACTGATATATATCCTTACCGTAACAGTGTTACAGAACAGTGTGACCTTTATGTTCCTTTCTTGGAACACGTGTGACATTCTAGTGACATAACAGTTCTATCACTCTGTTCTATATTAGTTACATTACCGAATTCCAGAACTGTTACGTATCCTTACAGTAACTGCGCTACAGAACAGTGTGACCGTCATATTCTGTAATTGTTATGGCACACGATTGTAACAATGTTATGTATAAATGTTCTCATTTTGTTATCTAACATTTACAGAAAATGTCCGCTGGATGGTTTAATTTTTGAAGCCTATGGTTTCCGATTTTTCATCTTTAATTTTAAAGACTGATGGTTATCCAATATACCAGTAAATAGTAATCAATTCGGTATCTCGGCCGAAATTAGCATTGTTGGCTCATTATTGGACCGATAGAAAATTCGCACTGTTGTGCAAATTTTCGACCGATATTTCCAGCTATTTATTAGTAGCCAGAATTGGGCCCTTTTTGTACTTATAAGAATCGTGTGTCAGCCCAATGTTGGGTCAACTTTGCCAAACGTTGGGAAATCTGTTTTTATAAAATATTATTAGTTTGAGTTCTCCTTTTCTTTTTTGAAGCCTCGTGAGTTTTTTCTTCTTTAGATTTTACTTGAGAGGTTTTTTCGATATTTTGATTTTGATTTCTTACAACTACTTCCACCTTATTGTTCACAGATATAGCAAGTTTCTCTAAGTAACTCTTTGATTCTGAAAATAATACTAGGGACTTATAAACTTACAAATATCAAATTTGATAAATTATACTTATGATCTTGAATTGAATATTTTACTCGTATATGTAAATTGAAGTATGGACGAACAAAAAGGTGGCCTTCTGCCATTCTCCGATTATCCAAGTGACAAAAAGATTACACAAAATTGAGTTTTCTGTATTGAGCTAATAAAATATATAAAAGAAACTTCAACGAGTTCGCCTTCGTTAGCTTTTTTTAAGGTTCTAGGTTCTTTCATAACCGTAACATTATAGGTCCTTTCATGCCATTGAATCAGTAAAAAGAGTTTCACGAGATTCTTTTCTGTGTCCATTTTTGCATGTGACATCCATGACTGTCTGTGATGTTTAAAATTGAAAAATTTTAATTAAATTAAAAAGCTTTCGTTGCTATGGAAACAATTGAAAATTTTCTCTGTCCACGTTCACGTAGAATAAAAAAATTACAAACATTGACAATTGATTGGAATTCTGAGGTTGTAAAAGTGTAAATAAATGTAATAAAATTTGCACATTGCTGGAGACCTCTATAATAAAGTAATTTCAAACGCAATACAAATGTCACGATCTCGTAAAATTAAAAACTTAGAAAATCACAGTTGAGGATCTCAACTCATATTTTCACGTTGTCGTAATTGAAAAATTAAAATTGCATATAATTAATGATTAAGTTATTTCAACTAATCAATTAACTTACTTAACCAAGCATTCGCCCACGAAGTAGTATAAAGAGATCCAACTCTAATATAAGGAAACCCCCCATTTTTCCGTGCCCACTTCCTATAGCATATCCACAGCATACCAGATTACGTATTGTAGCGCCTCTCAGGACAAAATTTGAAACTGTTGGATCTCCTTATACTACTTCGTGCATTCGCCCAGTGTACGCTCCCACGATTGAGTCAACTACGGGCAACTTTGGCCCAGAGTCGGACGAATAGTCGGCACGAACTTGATAACGGATGTTAGAACAATTTTCGGCAAGTTATTATTTCGGTATTTCGATCAACCTTTGACAAAGTTGGAACAACATTGGGTCGACACAAGATTTTTACAAATACAAAAAATGGCCCAGTTCTGGCTCAAAATGTATCGCTAGAAATGTCAGTCGAACATTCGCAGGACGGTGCGAATTTTCTAATGGCCCAATAATCGGCCAACCATCAGTCTTCAAAATTAAAGATGAAAAATCGTAAACCATAGGCTTCCAAGATTGAATCCACTACGGGCAACTTGTTGGAACAAACAAAAAAACTTTCTTTGTGGTCGACAAACAAAATCAGTCCATATTTATCATTTCGGTATCTTGATCGACCTTTGATAAAGTTGGTCTAACATTGGGCTGAAGAAAATCCGCATCCAGAGTAAAATCGTTGGCCTGAAGTCGGATCGACTATTCTAGCCATATCATTGACTCAATTCGTCACAAAATTGGTTTAACACATTTCTCAATGCATTTCGTGATTTCCCATAGTGGAACATGAGATTTGGACACAAACCATACTTCAGCCATACTATGGGCGATCTATACCATACTCTGGGCAAAAACTTCTTTCAGACTTGAGACATGGTACTTGTGTTTTGTCCCATGGTGATCCTTTCCACGCGAGAAATAAGCGCGCGATCAACCTCCAATGAAGCTGCTGATGCGACGCATGCGCAGTACATTTCGAGAACAGGAGCTCGTTCAACCGTTACTTATGTATTTATACTTAAATACAGTTTTCACACGCAAATAGAAAGTGAACTGTTCTTTCTTACTTACACTTAATCTAATAGAGAATACGCGGAGAACGGTATATAACGAAAATTATGTTTGAATTTTTTATAGCTCCGAAAGTACACAATGTTTCGAAAGGGCACAAGTGCCTAACGATGATGATGCACTCAATTTGAAATCCAGGTAAGAATCATAGGAATATTGTTTAAGTACTACAATTTTTCATGATATAATTTACTGTGTAATACATTAGATTATTTTCTTTTTTCAGCAATGAAACTATCGAACGTGTCAATAGTCCGCAACCGTATAATGTTCCTTCTGAGGAAAATGAAGTAAACTTGGAGGAGAAAGAAATCGAGGTCGGTGATGATGGCACTGCTGATGATAACGGATTATGTGTATTATGCGACAAGAAAAGGAAGAAAATTAAAGGACGCTGGCACGATACTACATTGTGTACAAATTCGGAAACAATAAGTAATTTGAAATCACTGGCAATAGAATTAGGCGAGCTTGATATTGTTTCACGAATCGGGGAGAACTGTAAACATATTTTCTACCATCGATTATGCAAACTATCATTAGAAAATAAATTGAGATTGACTCGATTAGCACAGACAGAACGAAAAGAATGGCACCAGATACGAGAAGATAATAAAGAAGCCTTCTCTGTCGTTGCTGATTTTGTACGAATCAATGTAATAATCAATAAGCAAAGTTTTTTGTTGTCGTATCTTAAAACTTTATACAATGAAGAGTTCAAACGATTGCAAACAGTAGATCCAGAAAATTCATGTGACACACGACACTTACAAGAAAGATTGTTAAGTACATTTAAACGAGAAATTGCAATTCGTTGTATACAAAATACGAAAGTTGTTATGCCATATAGTGCCACTATTTTGGAAACTGACCTACCTCACATAAAAAATGACAATGACATTCGTACAGTAGCTCAAAAATTAAGAGATGATATATTGAATATGCCTGTGACGAAAATATCAGAAAACGACACAGTTCAAAATTCGATCAAGAGCGAATGCGAAATTCCGTCATCGTTAGATACATTTTTGTCAACTCTTCTATGCGGAACAAATGCGAAACGGAAAAGGAGCGAGTACAAGCAGAGTTCAGTTTCATCAATAGCTCAAGATATGATTTTTTCTATAAAGAAAGGCCGGGTGAAAACATCTGAACACATAACGCTCGGCCTTTCAAACACGACTGTCGAAAAACCGGCTTAATTCGGGAGGTGGTTTTCTGCAGTTTCCGTCTCCCCTGGCCAAACGTCCATGCAAATGCTAAAGGACTTAAAAATAATACTTTAGCAGCGAGAGTGACCCGTGTATAGACCAGTCTTACAAGACAATAAAAAAAATAATAATGTAGATAATATTCTTACTCAGTTAATCTGCTTGCAACGTCACCGCAACTCATGACATCATACCAGCTAATATCTTGGTGCAAAATAGATTTCAAATATATTGTTCTTATTCGAAGAGTTTGATTTTGAGAAGTGTAATTAAAAAGAGTAATGCTAACATATGTCAGACCCAACATTATGCAGCTAATTATCAAAGTGCCAATTGCAAAATTCGTCACAGATTCCATTACGTCTGTTACAATATATCCTGAAATATCTATTCCAAGTGCTTTAAATGCAGTCACTAATTGGGCATGAACCATCCCGCCGACCAATTTTCCAAACATGTCGACATTCCACGGTACCGCTAATCCTGTTGCAATGCTGCATAATCCTCCAATTACCATGAGGAACGCTTCCCATTTTGTTGCATAACGAAACTGAAAATTTCTTTGTTTATTAACTAAATGTTGTTAAATTACTGAGTAATTACACTACCGCCGAAAATTTTCGGTACGACTAGCGCGAGTACTATTAACAATCACTGCTGACTTTGAAACGTGATTACTGGTTCAAAAAATGAGCTAGATACATTTTTGAAAAATTGTTGGAAATCTTATGATATTCCGTGTCAAATGATCTTCAATATAGATGTTTCTGGCTTTTTAAAGAGATCATACTACATGAGAAGCTTTGAAAAAATGCAAGCATTTCTCGAATTTTGTAGCTTGACTTCAACTCGTGGTATGATCTAGGAAAGTTGCAGAAAAAATTTGAAACTTAGACTACACAGTAATGTGGTCCAAAAATGCATTGGAAATTTTTTTTTTGAATTTGTATGCATATCGCCCGGACATTTGTTCGAATAAACACAAAAATAAATCAATTGAAACAAGTGATATTTAGAGGTCGCTCAAGACACATAAAGTTGAACACGTATTTCTCATAAGTTTGTTTTATAGGATAAAAAAAAAACCCATAAGTGAAAAAATGGGTTTTGCTAGTATTTGGAGCTAACTATGATTTTTTTGCGTTAAAAAAAAATCCAATTGTTTATAATACATGAAATACCACTTTATGCTGCTAATTAGACATTTATATAAATTGTTTAAACAATGTATTATTGTTTTGAGCAATTTTCTCCTAGAACTGAGATAGAAAAAGTCGCGGTTTTTTAAAAAAATTTGTACTTTTTGTCAAATATTCAATTAGAGTAAGGTAATAGTTAATTAATGTTAACAAACACAATTGTTTAAACAATTAATTATTATTGTTAATAATATTCTCTTAGAATAATGCTAGAAAATTGCAGGTTTTTCAAAAATTTATTCAATTTGAATAATGCTACAAAGTGACGGTTTTTTTCTGAAATTTTTAATGATTTGCCTACTTCTCAACTCGAGTGGAGTAATAATTAATTTAAGTCAACAAAAATAATTGTTCAAACAATTTATTACTATTATTAATGACTTTCTGTTTGCTAATGCTTAAAAGTTGCGACCTCTAAATATCATTAAGAAAAATATATTTATTTTTGTGTGGATTCCAACAAATTTCCGGGCGATATGCATAAAAATTAAAAAAAAAAAAAATGTTTGGACCACCCTACTACACAGTCTTCGAGCTTTTATTTTTAATGGAAGCCAATAAAACATCATAAAACTTAAAAAATCTTTGTGTATTTTCAAAAAGTGATAAAAAATTTCCAAGGGTGTATGCCTCGAGTTTCAGTTTGAAATTTGAGGCTGAGACGCATGGATAATTTTAGTCATAGTCTTAAGATTCATGAGAAAATTTAATATTATTTTTTATTTTGAAAAATGAATTCTAAGAGGCAGTTGAAAAATATTTCTAAACATTTCCAAACATTTCATATGATTTCATAAAATTTCGAAAAAGAATATAAAAGATTTTAAAGCAAAATTTTTCAATTTTACAAGATTAAAAAATTGTAGAAAAAATTCGAGTATGTTTAGGAGATATTGAGAAGTTAAGTATATTTAAAAGCGATTGATCATTAATTAATTATTGAAAAGTTATTATAAAAAACCATAGTATATATTATTTATTTTCATACTAAGTGAATTTTACATTAAATATGTTATAAGCATATATAATTATAATTAAACTGCCATAATACAAGATTAATAATAGTTTATTGTAATTACTCTTCAATAATTAATCATTAATTAATTGTTAATATGAAATTAGAATACCAAAAATAGTTAACCAAAGATATTTTTATTAAGAATATCAACTGTCATTTTAACCAAATAGGTGCAGATAATTAAGACAAAGAAGTTGTATTATATTTCACATATTGTGTGTAAAAAATATTTCTGAATAATTAACTAAGAAAAGATTTTAAATTTACAACCGAAAAAACTGGAAAACCCCGAGAATTTGGTGAGGAAAAATTAGTAGACACCCTGTGAAAAAAACGAATTATTAAAAGAGAATTTTACTTACAACACTGTCGATAGGTAAGGAAGAAATTTTATTTTTCGACGTAAATATATTAGTTTTAGGACAAATAAATTTAGGATGAAGTTTCATTATCAATGTCTTCTTTTAACTCGATAAATTTTATACTTTTACTTGAAAAATTGGAAAGCACTGCCCAGTGAAAATAAATATAACCCAATTAAGTGTGCCTTGCACTTGAGCGCGTATCGACTAAAAATTTTCTTTATTTTTTTTATTATGTGTCTTATGTGTGTGTATTTCGATAAAACAGGAATTTTGCGATTGTGTGATTCTACAGGAATGACTGTATGTTCACTATTTTGCACTAATTATCGTCCACGATAATTTTAATGTTGTTTCAGTAGATAAAGTTCGTACCGGTAGTATGACGTACTTGACTGTGTCTAGTACTTGTAAACTCTTCCTATCCTTAAAAAAAAATCATAAATTTTAGAACTTCTTACGTCACTTTTTATGACAAGACTTATTATTGTTAACTGAAAATTATTACATAAGAATGAGTTTCCTTTAACTTTATTTCTTGAATGTTTCAATATAACCGAAAGAATATGTTTTGTTTGAGTTGTGGAAATTTCCAGAAACTTTTTATTTTTTCACTTGGCACTTTTTATTCTTATTTTTAAAAATAGATTCGCGATTATTTTTTCAAAACAAAAATATTCTTACCCTTTCAAAAATTGTTTCATAAGATAACTAAAATTTGGTTTTTTAGTAGAAAAGGTTAAGCAGAAAGGATATTATACTATATTCAGTAGAAATGGAATTTCGTCGTCAGACGTAAGTTTTTTCAGTGGTATTCTTTACAAATTCAAGATATTTCAAAGTAAATACACAAGAACAAAAAATTATATATATATTCAAGATATTAAATTAATTTTACTCACTAAATCTGGTACTGGATTTACAGGTCGACGAATCCATGGAATCGTTACACGTTTATGAACCGAAAGTAGCTTTATAGCATAGCCTTTTAATCTCATTTTCGGTAATTATATTAATTTCCTGAAGAGAGAATTCAAATTTCAAATTTATTTGCCTAGATTTGAAAAGAAAATGGTAGATTTTTTTATGCAATAATAATTCTCTCATCTACTTGTTGCTCTATAGAATATAAACAGTAAAAATAATATAGTAAATTTAGCCACTATGATTTTCCCTGTGATTTGAGACCAAATAAATAGTTTTTCAGCAGATATAAAGTTCTTACCTGCAATATTTTATGCACTGAACTTCGATTCTAGTTTCCTTTTAGCATCCTCATTGTTTCAACGTACGCACGTGACGATAACGTCCAATGGTTATAAACTAATTGTATTATTTACAGTTATCTTCTTTGTCTACAATACGCATTGTCTTTAAATATATTTAAAATATAAGTAAGAAAATAATATTTTGGTGTGTAATTCAATATTTTTATTATGTACAGATTTTTTGAATGTTGCTTTTGTTTAAACATACAGAATTTGAAAAACAAGTTCTTATATAATTACAAAATAGAATTGTATATTTATTTTTCCGTATGTTAGACCATTGCTAATGAGTTAAAATTTCTCAAGTGAGACCAGGATTTTTGACGTTAAAAGGAAAATTAATACTAACTATTAAAAAATAATTTACTCAATTATATTAAGTAACGTTATAAAAACTTTAGGGAAAATTTATTTGTTTATTTAGAATGTGCGATTGAACATTTTTGCATCGTTTGACTGACAAATTATTCTTTCGTAAACTATCTATGAAAAATTGATGAAAATTGTAGGGTGTTAGTTTATTTTCTAATAATAAATCAAAGAAAAAAATTTTTTTCTACGAGGAAACGGCTATTTGGGACGATTGCTTAAATAAATTATTAAAACAATCTATATTATTTATGTTTTATCTAGCACGAAATATATAAAAGCCTTTGAAGACAATTTTGCATAACTTTTGGGCAGACAAATAAATCTAGATATGAGAAAAACTCATTTATTGAGAATTTGTTTATCAAAATGTTTATAAAAACAGTAAATAATAAATGACGCTAATTTTTGGTTATAAATTATGACTCTTATAAAAAATCTTAGCAAATAGCGTTAAAACGAACAATGTTTTCTATGAGATAAAAAACACTAGTAACAATTTGCTTATAAAATTGTTTATAATATTTAAGTTAGATATTATTAAAATTGTTTCTGTATAATGGGTGCAGATCCAATCCTTCTAGCTGACAGTGAGTTTCTTTCTGTATTTTTCTTGAGATAAAAATTTACAAAGCTGAAATGGTTGATTTTGCCACTTTATTTCTTTAAATATTGCCATTTTATTCAAAAATGATATAAATTAGCAACAATAACAAATATCATGATGCTAAAAATATTATTGGTAATTGCATTCACTTTTCACCATCTCGTAAAGTTTTCATCAATTTTTCATGAATAATTTACGAAAGAATAATTTGTTAATCAAACGATGCAGAAATGTTTAATCGCTTATTTATATTGCCAATGATGTTGACTGAAGAAAATTTGCCAATTATCAATATTTGTTTATTTTATAAACAAATTATATAAAAAATGCACATTTTGGGCGCTTTTAAGCGAAAAGAAATCTTTTTTCTTCTGATCTTGTTGAAATTATATTGCCAATAATGTATCCTGAAAAAAATTTTGCCAATTATCGCTAATCGTTTATTTTATAAACAAATTATATAAAAAATACACGTTGTAGGCCTTTATAAGCAGAAAACAATTTTCTTTCTTGTGGTCTTGTTGAAATTATGTTGGCAATGTTTTTTACATGGACTCTTGTCGAACGATAGAATTTAAAAAATTTATAAACAATTCAAATAAACAAATACGCATGTTATATATTACAGTAAGTAGAAGAATCGAGGTGCTTTTTTATCGTGAACCATAGTGCTATATTACCCTTAAAAACACTTAATTACGCTTAAGAACGCTCAAAATGTTCATTTTTTTATATAATTTATTTATAAAATGAACAAATTTTAATGGGTGGAAAATTCTTTCTAGAAAACATCATTGGCAGTATAATGTCCGCGAAGTCTGAAGAAAAAAATGTTCTTTTCGCTTAAAAACGCCGAAAATGTGCATTTGTTTACATAATTTATTTATAAAATAAACAAATATTGATTATTGGCGGAAATTTTTTGAGAAAACATAATTGACAATATAATTTCAGCAAAGACGGAAGAAAAAACGATTTCTTTTTGCTTAAAAACGCCCAAAATGAGCATTTTTTTATAAAATATACAAATATTGATTAGTGACAACAATTTTGTCAGAAAAAATAATTGGCAATATAATTGCAACAAGTTAGGAAAAAAGAACGGTTTCGTTTCGCCTAAAAACGCCCAAAATGCGCAATTGTTTATATAATTTGTTTATAAAATAAACAAATAATATTTAATCTTAAATTTTAATGGCTACGTATGATCCTAACGATAAAAGCGAGCGATTTCAGAGCAGAAACATACTTTGAAGGCGAATAAACTTAATGCCGATAATTTCTTTAAAAAATTGGTTTATAACATTTTTTTTGCTATTTGGAGCTCTATTAAAATGTAAATAAACAAAAATTTAAAAATCGGTCACGGCAGATTTCTTGAGAATTTAATGATCAATTTTTTAAAGAAAAAAATTGAAACTCGATGAAGAATGATTTTTGAATATTAATTAATAAATTTTCAATATTAATTATTAAATATTTAAAAAAATTTTAATCTTTTAAAAAATAAAAAAAAATTTCAATTTTGTAAATGGACCTTTGCAGATATTATCATAGCGATATTTTTTAAAAAAGGTATTGGAAAATTTTTTTCTCCGAATTTCCATGATTATGGCCTCCGAAATTTATTCGAATCCACAAAAAAATAAATGCCTTTTTGTGAAAAAAATTATATTCAGAGGTTTCGCAAGCCCCATGAAGTTGAAAACGAATTTTCCCACAAGAACAAAATAAGTATTGGTAAATTTTATTTCGAATCTTCAATATTAGGTAAATCGAGTTAAAACTCAGTATTAATCTTTAAAATTAGCCATAGAATGCAAATGAATAATTACTTTTTAAATATCACCCCCATAAGTCTGTTTTATAGGGCCCCAAAAAAACCTACATAAATGAAAAATCTGGTTTTGCGAGTTTCAGGTGCTAATTAGGACATTTGTACGGTTTTAAAAATATAAATTGTTTCTAATACATGAAATCCTACTTCCTACTTATAATTAGATACTTACACAATTTGTTGAAATAATTTATTATTGTTTTTAGCAATTTTCTTTTAGAATAGAGTTAAAAAGTCGCCGTTTTTCCATTTTTTTCCATTTTTTTTCAACTTTTCAGTTAAAGCAATGCAATAATCATTTAAATTTAACAGAAACAATTGTTTAAACAATTTAAAAAATATATTTTCTCTGAATAATGCTAAAAAGTTGCGTTTTTTATACTATATTATTATATTTTGTTAAGAAACATATTTGTTTAAAGAATTTATTATTGATTGTAATTATCTTATTTTAGATTAATTATGAACAAATAATAAATAAAGAATAATGAAAAATAATTTTTCAAACAATCTCATTCTTTTTTGTGAACATACTTTTTTGAAATAAAACAGATATTTGAAATATTCTTAAAATTTTCTACATGGATAATACTAAATGTAAATTTCCATTCAATTAGGCATGGACGGCCTTTTTGTTTAAATAATTAATAATATTATATATATATATATTATATATTTATTATTATATTACATTGTTTTACCATTATCTTTATTCAATTGCAATAAGTATTATCTCAAGAAGTGACATAAGCACAAAAAGTTTAAAATTAATAAAAAAAGTTGCAACTATCTAGCATTATTATAAAAGAAGGTAGTTATAAACGATAATAATTTGTCTAAACAATTACTATGTTCATCAGATTACAATAATTATTACATCGCTTCAAGTAAAAAGATGAAAAAAGTGAAAATTTTCAGATACAAATGCAGCCTTCTAGCATTACTACGAGTTTCAGATAACTTTCAGAATCGGAAATTCACATACAAATTTTTGGTCAGTCAGAAATGCGGAGAGAAAGACAATAAGCTTTAATCCAAGTTGAAACAAAAAAGTTTAAAAACTTTTCTGCTATTAATTCCACTTAGTTTCATTTTAAATAAATCCTTATAATCTGCTGAATTGGCGAGTAAGCTGATTAATTAATTATACATTTCAAATCTTTGTCAAAATTAATCCTATTTCATTATCGCTATGTTCAGAATTCCAACACTCTTAATTCAGATATATAATATTTTTGTTTTAACGATGCATTTATCTAATTTGTTAATAATATTACTACTTAAAATAAATTTTACGTCAAATCCATGCTTCAATTATTTTACCAATATCGTTGGTTCGTTTCTAACAATATTTTTAGCAATATCAAAAAGAAATGCTGCTGGTAGAGCTATCAATTTTTTCGCGCATGCGATTAATTATAATCTAACTCTGGCTTTAAGTAAATTTTTAATTCACTTTTTTGATGCAACATTTTAAAGATATTTTCAAGTTGAAAAAGATATTTAAATAGCAATAAAACTGGATATCAAATATTTTTTATCTTATTTGAATGGCCTCATGGCCAGAGATTTTGGAAAAAGCATTTTCGTTATCTGAAACAAATAAAGAGTACAAGTTAATTCGAATTTACAATGAAGAAAACCACAAAATATATGAAATAACTTTATAGGAGAACTAAGTGCGTTTTTGAAAGGAATACATTTTTCTTCAAAAAAATATTTTTAATGCTTATTCATACATATTCCAACAAAACGAATACGGTGTTGGCTAAATAAATACATTTTCGGTCAAAGATAGTCAAAACTTAACTTATTTTATTTCCATATTTTTAAATAATCATGGAAAATGTTTTTTCACAAGGATACACAATTTCGCTGAAATGTGCACTTAGAATGGTTTAGCTTTCCATGGACGAATTTTAAATATTTACTGACATCCACCTTTATCAGTTCTTAATACTTTCTACGAAAGACGCTTTTGTTTTCTTGGAAATTTTTGAAAAACAATTTCATAACTCTTTCTCATTTTTGAAGTCTCGTGCATTCAATCATATCATAAGAATAAAAAGTATACTGGATTTTTTTCGTAACGCTCAAGAGATTAGGGAACATTTTGCGTATGCATACATTTTTTAGAGGAACACTTTATTTGTTTTCTAAACCTTACTGGGAAAATGCATGAAACTTAGAATTAGAAATTTTGAATATTATAGAATTCACGGCTTACATACAGATTGGAAAATTTTTAAGAACAAGTTCATAACTTGTTCATATTTTTGAATTCTCACGTATTTAAAAACATAAAAATAATAAAAATATTACCGACTTTTTGTAATAACGCTTAAAGAGATTAGAAAACATTTTCTAAATGCATACATTACTTAGAGGTATGTGATTTAGTTTTTACTCACAATTTCGGTACAGATTAAAAATTTTTGAACAAATGTTCACAACTGTCATCTTTTTCAAGCCTTGTTTATTGATAAACATAAAAATGATACAGTTTTTCTAAATCATTTAATAACACTCAAAGAGATTAGAAAATTTTTGTTGTTTGCATACAGTTTTAAGAGGTATAAGGTTTAATTGTATACTGCTTTTGAAGGTATTTTTTTAATGTATTTATGAAGCCTCTTGTCTTTAATCTTATAATAAAAATAAAAAACGTACTACATACTTTTTAATAACGCTGAAAGAGCTTCGGAAACATTTTCCAAATGCATACACTTTTTAGAGGCATGTAATTTTATTGTTTACAAAACTCTATGGAAGGAATGCTTCGAAATCAGAGGAATATTTTTCAAAAATTTTAGTATAGTATAGTATTTTTTCTGTTATTTTTTCTTCATTCCCTAATTTAAATAAGAAAAAGCTAGAAGTTTCTCTATTTACTTTATCGATTGTACAGAACAGCCACACAGGAATTTTTAAAATCAGCAAGTTCAGGACTGCGGTAGAGATTAGGAAAATGGTTTAATAGTAAGGAATGCTTTACTTAGAGTTTTGAAACCTTGTATGTCGATGTATTTTAATGCGCTGATTATGAATATGGTCATGAAAATACCTGTCAAAGTCATTGTCAAAAAACTAAGAGTTTTAAAGTTTTTTCAATTTAAAGTCTTTAAGTTTTTGAAAAAGGCAAGAGGGAGTATAAACACACACCTACCTCCTTTATAGTGCTGTCTGAATACAAATTACTGAAATTCTACTAATTTAATTACAGAAAATCAGAAACACTAAAGATTAGGAGAAAATTACAAGTTTAAATAGTCAAAATATTTACTAATACGATAGTGGAAAATAACTAATTTCTCAAACAAAACATATGAATTTATTTAGGGCTGAATGTCTTATTTATCACAGTAAAGTATATGTTGATCAATTTGATCCCGAAATTGGATCAAAACGGTATGCAAGCTTTTATTCAGATTTCAAATTTTTAATTTACTTAGCAGATTGCGGGGCAGAATGATTCGAATCTCAAGATCAATTGCGTGTCATGAATTATCATGCACATTGAATTTAAAAATTGTGTTTTTGAAGAAATTGCCAATATTTTTTAACGAAAAATCATTAAGTTTGCATGAATACTTGAACTGCGTAAGCCTATAGAAATGTTTTTTCTAAGTTGAAAAAATAATTTCCATAGCCATAGAAATTTAAAGCACAATACAGAAAAATTTGAGTTTTGATCCCACCCTGAAATAAAGTTTTTACAAAAGATTCCTTGTTGGTCCTAGGAAGTTGTAAGTCCTTCAAAAGTGGGAGTGGAACTAGGTAAATCTATAACCACTTATGTAATCATCGAACACAAAATATTTTCGAAAGTTGAATAATCTTTTTTTTGTGAAAATTAATGTTTTTAACTGAAAATTTAACTATTCCAATTGAAGATTCATCATTTATGTTTCATTGGTGAGGAACTTCTTAAAAAATGTTACACCTTAAATTCAGAATGTACTCAAATTAAGTGATGAATTTACATTCAGCAAAAATGTGTCCAAACTTAAGAAGATCAATATCTGAATTTAAGAATTATACATTTTTTTTACTTCACATAAATTTTGGTATATTTTAAGTTCATCTCTGAATTTGTATTCATTTCTAAATTGAAGGTAGGGTCGATAGGAGTGACCGTGATAAGAAATAACGAAGCTAGACTTGGATTCGTGACATTTCGAATATTTGAGAAGATTCTTTTTTGAAAGGAGGAGGGTCAATAAGGCCGGGTCTTGGGCCATCTACCGATTGGTCTCAAAAGCATTTTATTTTATTCGTCTAACTAGGTCTCATAACTCCTTAAAAGGATTTTTCCTAAAAGTGATTTGATTAAAAAAAAGGCATTTTTAAGTTCGTATTTTACATGGGTTATCGCACTATCGTTCAAATCATGCTGGATTTCATATTG
>CAKNWT010319058.1:0-12047 GCA_932066315.1 Andricus coriarius
AATTTGGGAAATATTCTTTGATCTTTTTGAATATTCTCCTAAAATTATTTTTTTTAAATAACAAATCATTTTCAATTTTGCTAGGAATCTTAAGATAAATGTGCTATCTTATGAAAACATTCACAATTTCACTTTCAAATAATTGTAAAAAAAATAATGGAATTAAAATTGTAATTGTCAAAGTTTAAATTTAGTTCTCTTAAAATTAATCTAAAATGTTAAGAATTGAACTTATCATTAAGATAACAAATTGGAATCGAACTTATTTTAAATTCGTAAATAATTTTTCAAAAAAGAGAAAAGATAGAAAGGTTATTTTAAATTGCATTACATCATCAAACGATATAAAATTTGACATATTTCACGTGATTAGATAGATTGTTCTTCTAAAAATTGGTTGAATTCCTGGTTAGAAAATAACTTGATGTCATTTCTCGGGTTTCCCGGTCTCAAAACATTACAGGGATTCCCGGTTTCCTGCTCCAGCGACCACCCAGCAAATGGCCTCGCGAAGGTTAAAATCGACATTCAGTGTCAAAACCCTGATAAGAGCGTTCTCAAACTTTGTTAATAATAATGTTTTCGTACCTATCAAAATTTTTGCAGAATCTTCATCTAGTAAGATATCTTTGTTCTCGCACAACTCCTTTGCCAACTCTTTTGGGGTGAGCTTTTCAGCCTCGTCGACCCATGTTGACATTTTCGTTGGATAACGATACTACAACCACCTAATAACTGGGAAAAAGACATTATATACTTATGTATATATTTGTAATACATTCTGTATATCCCAATTGTTTTTTTGCATCATTCGAAATAAAGATTTCGTTTTGATTAACCTAACCTCAAAATTAAATTATACATTAGAATAATAAGAATATTATAATATTAAAATTTAATGATTATATTAATATATAATATAGTTGATCATTATGTACTTACTCAAAAACACCAGTATAAATCCTTTGATTTGTAAAATTAAGTAGCACAATTCAACCCTTCGAGAACGCTTCACTTCGCTTCTGACACAATGCATACACAAATGGCGTGGCATGGATTGGCGTGAAACGGCAGAAAGCTATAAGGAAATGACTTCAGATTGTTCGAAATCATTACAGTTCACTAATTCGTTAGTGACCGCGCTAGGTTACTATTGAATTAGTAAATCGATGTTACTAAATAATAGTGAACCATGTTTACTAATTGAAATTAGTAAAACTTATACTAATTTATTAGTAAAATACTTACTATTTTAAAAGTCAAACCTTAAAATATTACTATTTTGTTAGTGAACCATACATTTACTAATTTAATTAGTGAAATTTTCACTAATTCAGATTTAGAGAGGCACCCGTTGCCTATATAGAGTAATGTGTTCATATTTCGGTACATCATAGATAAATCGTATGCAGGCATTAAGTGCTCGCTCGAGTTTAGAATTCAGTTCGTCTGTGATATCATCGTACATAATGCACCCATAATCAAAAATCGGGAGGATAAGACTCTTAACAAGTAAGATCCGAGTTGAAGTTGGCAAGGATTCCTTGTTCCTTTTAAGCTGTTGGAGTACTCTATAGGTATTCCTCGATATTTCAAAAATTTGCTCTTTCCAAGAGAGGGTACGGTTGAGGATGTACCCTAAATCCCTCACCGAATCAACGAGGGCAATGTCAAGGCCATCAACCCTGAGCTGAGGGATGGTAGTAGTGGACGGGGAAGAGGACTGTCCAATAATAATTGCTTTAGTTTTTGAAGGGTTCAGCGTTAACCTATTGTTTAGTGCCCATTGATTCACTATATAAATATCCTTCTGAACTCTCGCAATCAAAATTTCAATGGAAGAGATAGGACCAGAGACATATAGTTTAAAATCGTCTGCGTGTTTATGGTACTTACAATGCTCAAGATCACTACCAAGGTCAGAGGTGTATAGACCGAAAAGGAGGGGGGCAAGAGTGGAGCCTTGGCGAACTCCACTCTCGACCCCAACACAATCGGACCGTTCACCCTTATCATTAAGCACTTGAAGAGAACGGTTTTTTAAGTAGGATTCGAACCATGCAATTGCAGTACGGGATAGATTAAAGTTACGAAGTTTATGTAAAAGAAGCTTGTGATCAACGGTATCGAAAGCTTTAGAAAAATCAAATAAAACAACTATTGTTACTTCTTTCTTTTCGATAGCGATTTTTAAGTCTGAAGTAACTTTTAGAGAGGCTGTTAATGTACTGTGCTTAGCCCGAAAGCCCGATTGTAGCGGATCGAGTAGCCTATTTGCATCTAGATAACTCGTAAGCTGCGAAAGCACAATACGTTCTAGCGGCTTAGACATAGCACAAAGTATTGAAATAGGCCGGAAATCATTAGGAGAAGAGGGACTAGAAACCTTAGGAATAGGGCGAATCAGCGCTTTTTTCCATAGATCAGGGAAAAATCCCACCTGAAGGGAAGAGTTATAGATGTGAAGGAGTATGGGGAAAATTACAGGAAGCGCTAGTCGAATCATCTTAATAGATATACCATCGATTCCTAAAGCGTTAGTTTTTATTTCGAAGAGTTTCTCGAAGAGAACTTCCGGTGTTATGTCCAAAAAAAAAGAAATCGGTATCTCGAAAAGTCGAGCTTGCCTGAACTGCTGTAAGGGGTATACCAAAGTTTGAGGAGTTGAAGGACGGTAGATTTGTGAATGCTTTTAATAAATCATGAAATGGGAAAGTATGAGCTGAGGCTTCATTCTTATGTGGAATTAGATATAAGCGTCTAAGTAAATGCCAGATATTTTCATTTTTATTCTTGTTCTTTATAGCGTTGTAATTATATTGATTATACGAATCCCTCATTTTTGTTTGAACTAAGTTCCTTAGCTGACGAAACTGTGCTTGTATCAGTGGATTTTTAGTTATCTTTGCCAGGCGACGCTTATTATTACGTTCCTTCATAAGGTTTTTGATTTCAACTATGATCCAAGGAGCTGAATTTTTATGTTTATGTGGAACATGCAAAGGCGCAAGCTGATCGAGCGAAGAAATTAAGTAAGAGCATAACAGATTTAATTTACTATCAATTTCTTCAATTCTTAGTATTTTTTCTCAATCATAGGTCATTAAGTGCCCCTGAAACTTACTCTCATCTACATATGCAACATTTCTTATTTGGGTTTGATTACGGTTTGTGGATTGGGTACATATATATTTGTATTTAATATTGATAAGATCGTGATTAGATAGAAATGAAATAGGATGCTGGCTATAAGAATTCAGCTTATCAAGATCATCTAATATCATTAAATCTAGTCGGGAACTGGAATGATTAGTGTGATGAGTGGAATTATGTGGAACAATGGATAACCCAGCAGCGTATATCATAGTTGTTAAATATTTAGTATGATTGCAAATCGCATTCAAATTAGTATTAAAATCACCTGTGAGAATAATATTATTGAAGTTAGGTACATAGGTAAAAATTTCGGATTCAAGTTCTGTTCCAAAATAAGCATTTGGAGGTTCATAAATGACCCCCATCAAAACAGAGTCCCTCGCTCCCCTGACCACAACAAAAAGAAATTCAGAAGTAGGATAATTAACGGCCGAACTGACTCCCAATAAGACCCCCCTAAGGCTGTCATGCACATATAGACACACACCACCCCCTCACCAATCGTCTCTGTCTCTACGAAAGAGCACGTAATTATCAAGTGCGACTACGCATGATGGGTGATTCGAGGTTAGCCATGTCTCTGAGACTGCTATAATATGGTACGAACAAGAGCTGAAAAAATTTCGAAACTCATGAATGTGAGCCAAGAGAGACTGGGCATTAACATGGCAAACATTTAAAGAATCCATAATAAAATGTGAATAAACTTAGCTGCATAACAAGAATAAGTGTAAATGCATTTAATAATACCCCAGCATAGGATTTACGGATTATTTATAACGAAAAAAGTTACCAGTACGCAACTCAGTCCAACCTTCCTACTAACAATTCTAATCAATAGGGGATGATAAGATTTAAAATTGCTTCAACTCTGAAAAAATAATGTATAGAGAGAGATAACAAATATCATTAAAGATTTTGTTTCTAAGTATTTAGCGATTGTCCTTATAAATTGCCTAAAATTACACGTACAAAGGCGAAGCAAAAATCTAAACAAAAATTGCGACTCGTAGTTAACTAAATTAGTAACAAATCCATATATAAGAATAACAATAAACCATGCATAATAAAGCCTATAGGTTCTCAAAAAACAAACCTCAACGTAGCTGACCAGCTGCGAGGGCCACATGATGCAGTGCAATGCTGAAGACTTATTAACGGAGGACATCAAGGTCGTTGATGGTGGCCAAAAAAATTCTGGGCGAACCATCTTCTTTACGGCAAAAAATCTTTCCCCCTCTCGTCCAAAGGTAATTTAATTTCTTGCTTCTTCTTAGTTGTAGAGCAGCACTATGTACGAGCCGATTGTTTTTGGTCAGCGATTCTCTTATATACAGAAGACCGTTCTCACTCCATCCAATCATTTTTGTTGTGACTCCACGCTTTTTTCTGCAGTTTTCAAACAGTTTAACGCAACTAGATTGCTGTAGTAGTATAACCACCAATATTGGTGGAATGTTCTGAGAGGTGACATTGCTTGTTAAGGCTTTTAAACGGTAAATGGATGAAATATCATCTTTAGTGAGAGGCACCTCCAAAGCTGCAGCAATCTGGCAGAAAGTAGCGGGCAAATCCTCCGACTGTCTGACAGATAATCCATGAACCTCAAGTGTTGAGGAGAGCGCACTTTGTTCTAAATAATTACATCTACTCATTAAGCTGGAAACTTATGTCTTTAAAACCTTGTAGTCATCTAAAATAGATTCAGAATCCGTTTGGAGCTTGAGGATGTCAGTCACATTCGAGGTCGTGGTCTCCTCTAATACCACGATGCGGGAAGTATTTTTAACAACATCGGCTTTTATTCCTTTGATGGATACCTCGAATGAATTATTAAAAGCCATTTGTTTTGCCTCAAAATCCTCCAACAACGAAGTGATTTTTTGAAGGCCGGACTCCTGTCCTTTAGAAATAGCATTGGAGATTAATGCTTCTACACCGGGCCCAAGTGTGACCGAAGACATCCCTGGCTTACTTACGTCTCCCTCAGACGAAACAGAGGAAAGAGACCCGCGATGACGGGTACTTTCCTTACCAAAGGATTTCGAGCAATTAGTGCAGTTCCAAACCTTCAATTTTTTGTTGATACTTTCAACATCCTTAGTTGCCAAATTTAGACACGTCAAATGTGACAATGCGCTACACCTCCCACAAGCTAGAGAATCCGTCGCCCCTCTCACTATAGATCCATTACAGACCGCACATGCAACCATAATCGTAACGTAACCAGCACGTAACCAGCACGATACTCAAATGTTAAAAGATCAAATAAAACGTTTTTCTGAATGAAGGCGACAAAAGAATACACTTTTATCTGTTCATTATGACAAGATGAATAACACTAACCGTTTATAGCACAATGCACTTCTTTAAAACACCCGTAATTTAACTAATACCACCTTAAACTTTTTACTTAGTTGAGATATTTAATTTTTCGTTCCAGATTCTCGTAAGGTTTATCAACCCCTTTTGAAATCCGTCGAGAAATTAGAAAATATTGAAAATTACAATGTACTTCTGAAAATATTGGGTTGGCGAATAAGTCCGTTCCGCTTTTTGTAGACAATTGATCATTATTTGTTGCACAGAGAAAACAAAGTTTAATCAATTACATGATTTCCATTTCTCTCTTTGACCTTTTGCCATCTCTACAGCAACTTCATTATACCGCGTTCGTAAAAAGTTTGGGGCCTTTCGATGAAAACCCGATTAAGGTGATTTTTGACACTCTCCACTCAGAAAAATGTTTGTTTGAATCAAACAAAAAAATATCTTTGAATTCATATCATTGAAAAAAAAAATTTTTTTTGCTTCAATTAAAAAAGGTTTATTTAATTTTAAGAAATGGACAATATTTGCCTCATTGATTGAAAAGAATAATTTGTTTAATACAATTTATTTTATTTAAATCACCCATTGTGTCACGAGTCATAATGATGACAATTAGTGATTTCTAACATCTCATTAGAGATTGGGTTTAAAATCCAGTACAGTAGGACCTGTCGAATCGGGACTCGTCGCATCGAAATCCTCGGAGGGCTGTAGTCCCCACTGTTAAACCTCTCCACTAGCCATGATAGGTACGCGCATGCGCACAGAGTCACTTCAGACGCTACTGGATGGACGTCAGTGCTGTAGGTACAAAAATTTAACGGCCTGTAATGGCCGGTCAAAGATTAAAGCCCTAAACATTAAAGATACGTAACTGCCAGGAGGTGTAGCTAAGATTTGTTTCTGCGACCTGCGTGATCGAAAGTGGAGACCCGCTCCGTCCCGATCCGACGAGTTCGACTGTATCACTATACTGAATGGTCGACGTGACTCAATTTGTTTTATCTTTTGCACGTATGAAGAATGCATACGATATCGTTGAGAGAACAGTAACACTTCATCTGGCGCCGAACTAGAGGGAACGACTTTCAGCACCCTGAGATTAAAATTAAAATAATGTCGCATAGTAAAAATGGTTATTATGAAATGAAATTTAGAAAATTGTATATTTCTAGAAATAGAGTAATTATGGAATATTGACCTGTTGATGCTGTAATAGCCACAGGTAGCAATTTGAATCTGATTTCTACAGAATTTTATGTACGAAATGTCGGTGAGTTCGCAAACTGTCAGTTTCTCTCGCAAACTTATATTTCTGTAAATGGAAATCGACAAATACCGGTAAATAGAATACGTGCCGCTTGAATTGTATCGGGATGCCTCCGTGTCAGAGCAGCATTCAATAAAATTCCCAATATGAATGAACCTTGCGGCTTAGGTATGAAAGTCATGCAAGCATTCTCAAATTAAATGGAACGAAAATAATTATTACAATAATCTAGGTGACAGTTGAGACCGTCCTCAATCAGATCTCTCAAAATTATGCTTTCAAAAGCACCTGTATAGAAAATAATGAATACTTTCCAAATACATAAAATTAAATTGAACTGACTTCAATGGTCACGCGAAGCATCAAAATTTGAACGGACCTTAGCGGTCATCCAAAATCATCATTCAAAATAGGGATCTCACTGTGAGCCGACGTTCTTAACAGAGTTTGGATCGATTTTTTTTTGAAATTTTTTGTTTTTTGTGAGATAAGTGAACGAATTCATCGAACGAGGTGAGCAAAAGAAATTAAAGACAAGGATTTGTTAAATTATGTGAATTGTTTTTTGCGAAAAGCATGAAAACTGTTTATTTTTTTTTCCACTGAATATTGAAATTTGGATTATAAACAAGGTGGAGGTAAGTGTTAGAAAATATTTCAAACCCTTTTTCCTTAGCTTTTATCATACATAAAATTTAAACAAAATTCTTTAAAAATGTCGGATATCGGATCAAATATGAGTATAAAACATCGGGACGGTAACTCAACTCCGAATAACCCCATAGATCAAACTTTACATAGTCCGTTAGACGATAGATTAACTCCGGAAGAAAGATCAATTCTAACTAAACCATTATAAATTAAAGAAAGAAAATATAGAGGGTTAAGCGCGAGTGTCTTTGATTCAACCAGAAGCCCGCGAAGTCATGACGTGTATTTTAGGACGAACCGAAGAAAACAAATAAGCTTAATGAGATCTAAAGAAGAATGAATATTTTAAGAATTAACTCGTTTACGTTTGGCAATTGAAGAATATTTAAAGCCGTCTAATGATCTAAACACAAGGATAAACGAAATTTAAACCACCACGGATAAAAAAATTTAGAATGTCGCTAAAAAATTAGATGAAAATATGCGTGATTTAATAAGTATACAGGACGCTGCATCTATAAGTCAAGGAACTAATTTGTCAAAACAGATAGACGATATTGATAATCGTACCATAAGATTATCTCATAAAACACCCGAAATAATAGGTAATCATGCTTCCCTAATATCCGCAAAAATTGGACATGAAAATCGAATCTTAGGTCTTGAGGGAAACTAAAAAAAAATAAACGAGGGAATCAATCGAAACAAAAATTTAACCCTCTATAAACCGCACTGGTTAAAAAACTTACCAATGCCTACATTTTTCGGAAAATCGAATGAACGTCCGATGAGATATTTACGTGAGTTAGAACAATACATAAAAGCCACAGTTTTGGAATTCGACTTTCAACATCTAATTTACGCCAGTTTAATAGGAATGGCTCAAGGATGGTGGAGCTTAGTAGAAGAAGAAGGGCTGCCTTTTTTCATGTGACCGTCCTCGTCTTTCCTCCGCATGTGCTTCCAAGAATGACAAGAACGATCCCATGAAAAAAAGCACCCAGCTGGTTTATTACACTTGCTTTCCAGTATAAACACTGACTTCCAATATCGCAATTTGCACGAAGAGAAAAAGAAGCACATACTTCTTTCAAATTGCAAATAATTACAAATAGTTTTCAAAAAAAAACTATCTTCCAAAGTTCACTGTCTTTAAAAGCTGTCAAATTTCCCTACTAAAAAACAGATTTTCGGAGCTGTGAGCTATAACATTTTTTTTTGGCATATTCGTTTCAGGTTCATTAACGTACAACATTTTGACCTTTAAAATGATCCTTCATTAATTGAGCTACCATTTGCTAACACTTGCTGAACTGGGGCGAATTCGAGTGTGTATTTTACTCTTACAAATTCAAACGCATTGGCCAATGTTGAAGCGTATTCGTGCTGACGCATTAAAGTGAATTCGCTGACTTCAAACCTTTGCGACGTGTTTGTACGTATAGAAAGATTCAAGATCGAAATACCGTCTTCTCGATTTTACACGCATTGACACACTGGTCCAATGCGTCATTGTTGCAAAACAGGATTTGCGGGGTGTCTTAATCTTTTCAATTCAATTCGTATCGATACTTTCTTTCTTGTTGGGTTAGTATATAATTTATAATTATAAAATATGTACAATAGGAACATTCAATTACTGTAAATCACTCTGCTTGCCCGCTGCGTGACGAGTACAATAGAACCATTATATGACCGTCGCATCACTCAGAGTGCCGTTTGGGTGCCGAAATCAGTACAGTCAGTAAAACAACACTGGCGAATGGCACTGGGCCGCCAGTGCCGTTTCAGTGCCTTTTCATCTGCAGAGGGGAGGAGGGGGATCCAAACACATTAACCTAAGCACGCAAGTTTATTCTCTTAACCACGACACTATTACACGAGTTTCGATCTGTAAAATAATCCCGAAATGCATTTGTAACTGAGGTGGTGACCTCGGAAACGACTTCTGAATACGCCCCCATGCCATTTCGCGGACACTACAAAAGGTCTCGCATTTGCCCCATTTCCATACAAGTTAGCTCAAATAGTCGCGGAACACAAACACGTCTTGCTCCAATATACTCCCAACCCAGTAAAAAGAAACTAATTGGGGCGAATCTCAGCGAATAAACATTCTTGAATTCGCCCGAATTTCGCTTTCTGATTCGTTTAGACGATTTAAGCCACCGCGAATTGAATGCGTTTCAATTCGTTTTAATTCGTGTTCAAGGTCATTTCGAAAAAAATTTATAAAAATTGCATGCCTCGAGACTCGAACCAGGGATACCAAGTGTATAAGTCCAGAGGGCGACCACTGAGCTACGGGACTCATTGGTATTTATTTACAACGGATCCTTTATGCCCAGCGCGTTAAAATGAATCGGGTGACACTGACATTAATTCGTGCTGACACATTCAAATGAATTAGGTTCCCTCAAATATGTTCGCAGAATTTGGGCGAATAGCAGATTTGGAGATTAAATTACTTATTTACGAATTTACAAGAATTCACGACTTGCTCCAATTCGAGATTTTCGCAAATCAAGATTCACGAAGACTCTAATGAATTCATCTCAGTTCGCATCAATTAGTTTCTTTTTACTGGGAACTGCACGCGAGCTGTGAATAAGTTGTGTTATCCCAAATTGTGTTATTTATTATAAAACCCCTTCATTGCTAAGTAAGAGTATGGAGTAGTGTGACGACTGTCACAGAAATGCCAAAACTAAATGTTTTTTAGGTGATGCAATCCATCCATTGCGATTGCGCCATGAATTCATCCGGTAGTCCGCGCAGATAAGTTGCATTGTAACGACTTTGGGGCCCTACAAAAATCGTCAGATTGAAACGTATTCAAAAGTATTGCACTTTGCATGCGATGTTGTCGAAAAGTAAATTCCCAAAGAACATCTCGTGAATGCGATTCAATACTGCGCAAACGCATATTTTCTGCTTCGCATTGAATCGCATTCAATAGCATTGAGACAAATTCTGTTTCGCATTCAATTGCATTCTATCCCGGGTAAAAATATTTGGTCTTGATTTTGACTTGAACGTCTTCAATATGTCTTCAAGACCATCATGCCTGGCTCCGTCTCACCAGCTAGAAATTGGGGACATACGGACTTCTCTCGAATTTATGGCTGTAGCCGTGCCAAGACAAGACCAGATAGACTTGTCTTAAGACAAGAAGTGTAGGTCTTGATAAACATACCGAATTGTTCCTAAAGAAAATTATATGATCAATTTGTGGCTCTAACATTTGCCAGGGTCAACGTTACAAAAGTTTTCGTTTGAAAATGTTATTGTTCATTATACTCCGACCTCTGTAAACTATGGACCCCACCGACAGGGCCTGCCATTTCCAGCAATCAGATAGCTAGGTTAGGACCAGACAGTTGACATCTGCTGAGGATTAAAATTTTACAACCGCTAAAACTTGTAATTTTGTAATACCTAATTTTTAAATAAGAAATTCGGAACCTGTCTGTCTCAACAATTGCAGGCGTATAAAATTTTACATAAAAAGATTAAAACTCTCATTTTCTAGAAGTATCTAGTGAACTCGTGAAGATACGGAAAAATGGACAACATTTTTAGATTCGCCATCCAAAGAACATAATTATTGCAGATAAATAAACCTTTTAATACATAAAAAATAAATACCATGGAAATAAATAATATAAACATTCTATAAAGTTTAAAGCGGATTAGTAATGAACCTCAGAGGCCTTGGTCTCAAGACAAATTTTTGTCTGAAGATATCAAAAATAGTATGGTTCCGTCTCACGAGCTAGACATACAGAATAACTTGAAATTGTGTTGGACTAGTCTTCACCCAAGACAAAATCAAGACCAAATATTTTTACCCGGGACGGTATTAAAACATATTGGAACTCTCGCATTAACACTCATTGAACGTCAAATCTCTCACTTCGCATTCAGACATATTCAAGATATAGACGTTATATGCGCACTCTCGCATTAAAAAGTATTGTGCTTTCGTTCCAATCCGAGGTTGCTGCAAAGCAGATCTCCATAGAAAATTTCGTGAATGCGATAACAATACTTTTTAATCTGAGGTTTTTTACAGGGGGAGAGCTAAGCAAGCCAATCGGATAGGTTGTAATATCCACTGCACCACTATTGTAATTTCGTTTTAATGGACTTCAAATATCTTGCAGTATTGAATACTAGGGAATAGAGGCTTACTTCACTAAAGGATTACCGTTAAATTCACCGTAACTTCGTTGTGACATTTACGAAACTCAAAGTAATTCTGACATTATCACCCCTTTATTAAGCGCAGTTTTTACGGGCGCACGCGAATTGAGCCAGCGGTGGACCACCCTTACCTTTCTGTGTACGAATTGAGCCCAGCTGTTAAGTAGGCTCGAATATGCTCGATATATGCTCGAATTGAGCTAAAAGTGCCAAGCCCATCATACGTATAAATATGAAACCATTAATTATCTTATACAAGCAAAACTATATTTTTGGATACAGCAAACTAGATTTTAACCTTGAGAAATTTAATTAAAAATATTTATATTTTATTGAAAATGAATGTTTCAAAAATCAAATCAATTTTTTTCCATAATTCTACAATTTTAACTTGGAAAAAATTAAAGGAATTCTCAATTATGAAATAAGAATT
>CAKNWT010319060.1:0-20539 GCA_932066315.1 Andricus coriarius
AATATTCTTCTAAGCGAAGTAAGCTTCTTCTTTTGACTTATATTAGTATGTTGCCGAGCAAACTGATCAAGTCGTGCACTTCGAAAACCAGTAATAAACTTCGAATGAAGACCGAAGTGAAACTCAAGCATCACAGTTTAAGCACGGAAGCAGGTAAAATCAAACTGACCAATCAGATTTGAACTTCGGTCAAGTTAACCATTTCTATAGGTCTGCCGAGACATTAAAGATTCACATTAACGATTCATTTAGGCCGACTTATACCTGAAACGCAGATTCAATACGGGGTGCTTGAAACTTCGAGCACCTACACAGGCTCTCAATTCTGGGTATTGAATTTATAAACCTGTTCTTATACCTCAATACTTGCATTGAAAATTAAAGAAGAGTTGCTGAACTTTAAATTTTACTCGTAATTATACGAAATAAATATGAAATTTACTATACTTTTCTATTAACTTGAATTTCAATAAAGTGTATCTTGAATTTCAGAACAATTTGTAACTGAAATTTAAGAACATTTTTAACAGTGTAGAATCCTTTACATGGATCCGGAAAATATAACATTATTGAGTTTCCAAACAATTTTTTAACTTTTTCGAAACTGTCTTGCGCTTCTTGATTCCAATTCCAAGGTGTATTCTTCTTAATTAATTTTAATAATGGTACTGTTTCGGCAGCGTGTTCTTTGCTGAATTTAGAATAAAAATGAATTAGTCCTAAGAAACCTCGCAATTGTTTTACATTTCGTAGCGCTGGAAACTCATGGGTACTGTTGATTTTTTCGGGATCTGGTTTTACACCTTCCGTCGTCAGAATGAACCCTAGAAACTTTGTTTCTCTCTTAAAAAAGTGAGATTGACTTAAGTTCAATGTTAGGTTATTTGTCTCGAGTCGTCCACAAATGAGATAATTTGCTCTCCTAGTCCCTGTAACGCGACGTCCGTGCAGCCGTCCTCGTCTTCAGTCCAAAGGACACGACTCGAAACTCGTAACTTCTTCCTCGGTGCTGAAACGCTGTGTATTGTCGTGAGTCGGGATGTTAAGGCACCTGCCAAAAGCTGCTATTCATGTCGAGATTTGACATTATGTTCATACCTCGACATTTTTTAAATAAAACCTCAGCAGGTTCCAGACATTCCCAATCCTCTATAAGTATTTTATTTAGTTTACGAGCATCCAAACATAGACGTATCGTACCATCTTTTTTAATGACTGGCACAATAGGATTTATGTACGGACTGCGAGATCGCTGTATGATGCCGAGTTGTATCATGCGTTGAATCTCTTCGTCCACTTTACCTCTGTGCGCCATAGGGATGTGATAACTTCGTCCTATGAATGGCTGTCCTTCTCGCACTTTCAGGATGTGTTGGTAATTTTGTAGCAGGCCTGGTTCTGGTCGAAATACTCTTCGGTGCTTCCACAGAATCTCAGCAAGTTGAGTCTTCTGTGATTCGTCCAGTCCTTGGCTCTCTTTGATTTTTTCTTTGACTTCCTCCCTCGTGATATGTAGTGGGAGGTCTTTTCCTATATGCTCCTACTCTTGAATTGGATTCGTTTTGATTTCCTCCATTTCTAATGAGGATGCTATTGCACATAGGTTAAGATCTCCATCTTGCGAGTTCTTGCTTTCATCTTGCAAGATTCGGACGGTGGGTTGTTCTAGCAAGTGGGGGAAGGTAAGAGTTTTTGTATTGAGATCGATGTTAGTTTTTTACTCATCCAATACATAGATTCCGATTATGCACGTCCCCGAGAGGCGTGGTATAATGAGAAATGCTAATTGGATGGTGGTGATAGGTAGCTGTACATCCGCGTAGATTTGTCGATTAAGGCCATGTAACGAGTGGGTCACGTGACCAAGCTAGTCCTGAATTTTTCAATGTAAACTTACGTCCAAAATAAATAAGATATCGCGCTCAAAGTTTGAGAAATGAAAGAGGAGACACTAAAGTTCACGGCTCTACTCTTTTTCGATGGAAATTTTGGAAAAAAAATTTTTTTCGATACTTTCCATTGTAAACTTACGTCCACACGCAATGAGATATCGTTTTGAAATTTTAGCACGCTAATTACAAGGCTCGAAGGAATGCCGCTTAGGTCCAAAATATTTATAATTGTGGAAAAAAAAATGTTTCAATTACTAATTGAAAAACATACCGACCGGGCTGCAGAATACGCAAGAAATTTTAAATTTTGTCAATGGGCTTGTTATGTGGTTCATATTGATAAAAGTGGACCAAAACATAAAAACTGGTCACAAACCTTGTACACAAATAGTGCAAAAACTAATGCTTGCACTTGAAATGCAAGTAAACAAATTTATATGTTTAGTTAGCCTGGCGTACGTATTCGCTCTCTCAGAGCAGCACTATCGCAGCAAGCAGACAACTTCCACTGTTCTGTGGGTAAAACAGATTTCATGGGTCGATATTTACGATTTTCATGAATAAACTTTTTTCTTCCCCCAGCTCTGTGCCTTGCCACTAACGGTCCTTTAATATTTATTAATATTTTCCGAAGATATTTCCGCGTTATTTTAACTTTTATTTTTAAATATGGGTGAAAAAATATTGATCTGAGGACTGACTTGATCAGCTGTTATACTCGTTACATGGCTTTAAGTCGTACGGCCTTGTCCCCCACAGGACCGGCCACTGCGACACCTGCCAACGGTAGACGAGGATAGCGGCTGAATCGCTCCTTGTTTCCATTCAGGAAGTCCTCAGAAATACAGGTAATTTTTGCACCTGTATCTATGAGCGCTTTTGTCAGTATGCCGGCAATTTGGATATTTGCCGCGTAACACTAGGATCGTTTCTTTTGCATTGCTTTTCCTGGTTCCTCTGTCAGTTCCTCACGTGTGTTAGTGAGCATGTGGGCTGTGTAAACGGTGTCACTTGCCACGTCAGTTTGTATTGGCCTAATTTTTACTGCCGTGGCTCCAGATAGTTTCATTTTCTTCGGTTTCTTGGTCTTCAATCTCGACATTTTGTACTTTATATGTCGCTTGATTTGTCGGTTGTCTCCAAGAACCGCCTCCATTTTGCGTTTCCTGCCCCCTAGCACATGTGTGGTGCTTGAATCCTGGATTTCCATTGGTTCTATATATCGTGGGATTGTTCATATGTGTATTGTAGTTCGTTGGACGACTCGGGCCGTTATAAAACGGTCTCCACGTACCGTTGTTTTGTGAAGGAGACTCTCGTGCCGTATTACTTTTATTCTTCCACTCACGATTGTCGTTGTATCCTTTGTTTGAGTTGCCGATCTTATCAAACTCTTCTAAGAGTTCGATAAGTCTTTCACAATTGTTGATTCCACGTCCAATAATCGCGTATTTTATCTCGTCGTTAAAATGGCGAGATAATTTCATGATTATTTCTTTATGTTCTGGAGCAGGTACTAGTTCGCCGATATTTGCGAACATTTTTGTTGCGTATTCTGCTCTGGATTTATCTTTCCCGATCTGGAATTGTCCGAATTCCAATTTTTTCTTGACTTCGTATTGCGTAAACTCATTCCAGTACCTGAGTTTCAACTTTTCTACGAAGCTTTCAAAATCTGTTATGCCGGGCTTCACGACCAACCACCAGTCGTCTTGCGGTCCCGACAACGATTTTTCAATCAGGTAGTCCGTGTCACATGCTCTCGGACGTACCACTTCCCAATATTGTTTTAATTGGCACAGGTACCTCATGGGGTAACCTTCGCCATCGAATTCTGGTAGGATATATTTAATATTGGGTTTTGTTGTATTTGAGTGTCCGTTTGACCTGCTTATCAAATCGTCCGTGATTCGTTCGGCTACACGCGACTAGGCGGTCTCTAGTCTGTTAATTTGGGTTTGCATTATTACCTCCCTTTCTTCCATATTTTGAGTCATTAATGTCGTTGCCTCCAATGATCGACTTATGTTGTTTTCCAGGGTGGTCAGTTTCTGGTCCAATGCCTTTTCTTGCTCCGCCTCTCGTTGAGCGTATTACATGCCATTTTCTGTAAACATACGCTCAACGCGTTTTTCTAGTTCGTCGAAGCGCTGGTTGATCATGACCCATAGTTGTTCGGTGCTGGAGTTGACCACCTCTGAGGGGTTGCTGAGTTGTCCTCCATGTTTTCCGGTGATGCATTTCGGATCGTCTCCTTCATATCCTCTGCACTCGGATTTTCTTCGACACAAGCCTTTTTAACGACGCGTGACGAACGGAGATTCGCTCTGCTCATTCTATTTATTTAACTCACTCGCGTTTTTGATTTGAAGTTTTTTATTTCGATAAGAGTTAAATGAAGCTTAATAGGTCTTTCAATTTAATGTGGATTTCACTTTATTTTAGCCGTTATTAGTGAAATTACACTCCACTCTTTCCACGTTCGCGTAACCGTGTTATTTGTGACTCACTCTATAGTTTAGAGTTTCACTCACGAGAACAATTCGTTGTTTCCGCGCGCGGATTGCTGAAAATCGTCCATAAAATGCGAACACGGAATTATTTTCAAGCGTCACTTTTTGATTTAATTCGTCGATAAAAACGTAAAACTAGCGAATAAAGATTTTAGTTTCGTAGACAACTGTAATGCGTCCGTCACATTCAATTACTAGAATTTATTGTTCGTACGTAGCACTTTGCGTTGCACTCGCATGTCCACTCTGTTTCATTGTTTTACAAATCACCCGATTTGTTTCACAATAATTGTTTTTGTGTTTTTAATGTTTTTATCACTGGGCGGACTTGTAACTTATTGGCTCATTGCCTGCTTGCGCTCTGCAAGCCACTTGTCTAACCTTTCCATACTTTTCGTATCATTCTCAAGATTCATACGTTCAATCATCCGATCTAAATCCTCCACATTGTGAGGCATTACACGTTGGCTCATAGGTGGTTGAAGGTACACTTTTTTGATTGATTTGTTCTTAAAGAAAGCGTCAACGAGTTTTTTAGTATTCTCGTCCATTCTTAAACAGTTGATTTTTAACTAAAGAATCTTAAACTTTTTTCAACTCGGATGCCCCACGTTAAGCGCCAAATGTAACCCCCAGCCTTTTCTATGCCGGTGCAGTTAACTAAATGGTCTTAATTAATTAACTAAATGAATCAATAAGACGGTAGATAAAAAAGAAATAAATTAAATAAATGGGTTTGGGATGGAGAAAGGCTAAGATTCTCTTTTACATCAAAAATCGTTTCTATTCAAGAATCCTGTCTAAACTATTTTTACAGATGGATTCTAAACCCTAAGCTAAATTGTTAATAATAATTCCTGAGAAAATGTAATAAACATAAAGATTAGGAGAAGGATGAGAATTATACGAGAAACGAACTCTTTTTACTTGACAATGCAAGCTGTGCTTAGGGCAAGCCTTGCTTTCTAAGCTATTTACTTTCTCTCTGTGTACTCTGTCTCTCTCTAAAGACACAATTTCTAAAATAAGGATATTTAATGGGTGTTTTCCCTGAGGTCAACCCGAATACTACATATCATGCTAAAAGTACACACAGGTGGATTACTACAAAATTATACTATTATTACCCTATTCTTTGATTATAATGTAAGTCTTATTACCTGTCAATCAGGTAATAAGGCTTAATCCCTAGGGGTGCTGTTCGAGCACATCTACAATCTTTGAGCTGGGCTACAGAAGCCTCCAGTCTCAGGTATGCGCTCTTACGCAAGACAAAAGGGTGAGCAAGGAAGAGCGTCTCAAAGCGGACTCGACCTTCTAGTTTCAAAATATTATTTTCGTCTAACGGACTCTCTACAAATTCTATCTTTCAATCTCTTTTGAAAAAGAGAGAAATATTTCTTCCTTCTCGCTTCTCTTTGTGAGCAATCAGTTTCGCAGCCAGGTAGCGGAGTTGACTCCTCTACCTCCCTGTAAGTGGCTGGAACACAAACGATTGCTTGTAAATTATCGTATTTAGTCCTATTGACATTTTTGCCCCGATAGACTGGTTCTAGTTCTCGAAGACTGGTTCCCGGTAGACTGGTTCTTCACGCAGAAAAAAGAACCTTATATTTTACTGAAAACCAAGTTAAATCTACTGATCTTCCAAGTACATGTATGGACAACACGGTAGTTCAGTAAATGTTACAAGTATAGGCCACTGAATATGACTATTATTTCTGGTTACCAGTGCCCAGTCTCAAGTGGTGCTGACCTGCGGATCAGTAGATTTTACCGATCCAGTCGCTATTCTGCACGGATATTATTAGTAGCAGCGGGACTCCGATGCTGTTTCGAAGTGGAAAAACGAACGCACCTCTCTTTCTATCTCCACACGTTAGAAAAAGAGGTCCGTTCGATTCGCGACTTTCGACACGGTATCGGAGTCCCACTGCAGAGCTAACTTATGTTAATGGTATAGACTATAGACTATAGTTTAGCGACTTTAGAGTCTTTAGACGGCACTATGAATGGTGAAAAATATTGCTAAAAAATAATTATTGAATAAACACACGGTTAATTCATGGACATACTTATAATTAATCGGTATTTGTAAGTCACATCGCTTATAATACAATTACGGTTTCGCACGCAACGGGGGGGATTCGAACGCATAAACCTAAGCACGCAAGTCGACTATCTTAACCACTACACTATTATACAAGTTGCGATTTGTAAAATAATACCAAAATGCATTCCTAACTGAGGTGGCGACATCGGTAGCGACTTCTGAATACACGGACATGCCATCGCGCGCACAAGAAAAAAGCTCTCGCATTTACCTCATATCCATACAAGTCAGCTGTGACAGGCGCGGGACACAAACACGTCTTGCTCCAATAAACTCTCAACTGTACGCGATCTGTGAATAAGATGTGCCATCCAAAATAGTGTTATTTATTATAAAACCCCTTCATTGCTAAGTGGGAATATGGGGTAATGTGACGACTGTCACAGAAATGTCAAAAATAAATGTTTTTTAGGTGATGCCATGAGGTAATGCAATCCATCCATTGCTGCGATGGCGTCATGAACTCATCCGGTGGTCCGCGCGGATCGGATCGGTAGCATGTACCGCTCCTTCTGCAATGTTCACTGCGCCACTATTGTAATCTCGGTTCAGTGAATTTCACATATATTACAGTATTTAATACTAGGGAATAGAGGTGTAATTTACTAAAGTATTACCGTTTAATTCACCTTAACTTCACTGTGACATTTACGAAATGCTAAGTGATTTTGACATTTTCACACCCTCATTAAGAGCAGTTTTTACTGTTACGGTTACAAGAAACACGTTACATTTCTTGATAAGTAAATATAACGTTTCTTTTTTCTGCGTGTAGTTCTCGAAAGTGTAAATGAAATAACTACATAAACTACTCAATCCAGTTTTATGGACAACTTCGCCCCGGTAGACCGGTTCTAGTTCTCGGAAACGTGAATTAAATATAAGAGTTACTTGAATTTAGTCCTATTGAAAACTTTGCCCGGTAGACCTGTTCTAGTTCTCGAAGACGTAAATGGAAAAAAATCTTAGAGTAAATATCTCTTTTAAAATATGCTAGTGTAACAAAGAATGCTGTGAAGAAGCCTGAGTGAATCTCTGCCACTTTTTATAATCGCTCAGAAAAATCCTATCATTCACTTTTAAAACTCTCAGAATTGCTTATCAAACACATTTGCCTCTATGAGCTGTGTGGGAGAAATTGATTTCTCTTCGCACCTCTAAAGCGAAATATGCTCTTTTAGGAAGAGGTTCTGAACCTTTAGTATACACTAAGTGTTCAGTCACTCTCCTCTTAGAATTCAAATTAGGAAGCAAGAAGAGAGGATAGATCCTCAAGTCTTCCTTCTTGTGTTTAATTCTACGATTTGAGCTTTTTAAGGGACAAATCTACGAACAGGCTCGGTCAACTCCCATGTAAAGAAATAGCTAAAAGTTAGGACATAGGCGCGCGGGTTGAGAGGCATTGTGGGGCACGATATTAGTTCTCTGGCCCATCGCAGATGGCGCAGACTTTCAACGCCAACGGGTTAAAGCGCGTGCGCGGCAAATTGTTTGTTGTGGCTTGGCTTGGCTTGCTGTCAAATGCTGTCTCCTGAAAAATTGCGATTTTGTTGTTTATGTAGTTCTGTACTGCAATCCTTCAAATAAAGATAAAATGAAGTGAATCAGAAACGTAAAATGGGAAATAGAATGATAATTATATTTAATTTCCTATTTTCCGTTTCTTATTTCCTTCATTTTGTCTTTATTTTTCTTTTTTTGTTGAAATATTTTAGTATTCAACACATGTAAGGAAGCGGCATATACATATATAAAGATCAACACATGCACGTGCCCTTAGTTCTCTGGCTGATCGCAGATGGCGCTACTTTTCGCCAATTCTTTACATGGGAGTTGACCGAGCCTGTCTACGAATGAGAATCTCGTAGAATGAGAATCTTCGGTTGAGACGCCCTTTTTATACTCTCGTCCCCATTCGTCCTCCCACGCTTACTTGATAACGTTTGCGTGGGAGTTAGTTGGAGTCTGCGCTTTGCTCTCTCTCCTGTGTGTTGCAACATTTCTGAAGGATCACGCAGGAGATAAAATGTTTGCCTATTTTTAGGCAACCCCTGTAACTCGCAGGTTACAATATCTGTATTTTTTTGTGATCGATTTGTATTTTTTATTTCTTGAGTATATAGTTCGAAATTCGGTGTCACAAGAAAATAATGAAAAATACAAGAATTCCATTTTGTGGTCAATCTATGCAAGATACGAAAAAAGATTTAAAAAAAACAAAAATTGTGCATATAAAAAGATCTACAAATTTGTTATTGATCACTTTGTCGTAGGATGCGTATTTTTTGTTTAATCTGAGAAAATACAGTAAAAAATAAGCGAACTAAATTTTCGGATAAAAGACACAAGCAATGAAAGACATTATTGCGCAGTGTGCGCGGTGCCCACTGGGCTGAATCGAGAATTTACCATTCAATATCACCTACAGCCTACAATTCCCATTGTCAACTTTTCTTTTGGAAGTGATCAGCGATACTTGCACAAGAGCGTCCAAGCATTAGATTTGGTCATTCTTGTCATTTTCCATTTTTTGTATAAATAAAAAAAGAGACAAAATAAGACATTTTTTAATCATTATTTTCTATCTTCAAATAAATGATGTAATTAATCCCATTCTCGAAACAAATGTCGAAGCATCCAAACAATATAAATAATTCACAGGATATCGAATCTAATTGTTATAAACAAATGGCATTAACAAAATGTCAATATATCGAAAACTTTGCTTGCAAAGTATATTTGTAAGTTGAAATCGCTTCATTTTATCAACAGGATCATGTTTGATCATGAAAATTTATTGTATCGTATAATTTGTTCAATTGATAAACAAATGAAGTAAACAAATGCATAGTTTAGGCGGTTTTTGGCGGAAAGTAATCGTTTTTCTTTCTTAGTACTTTTATATTTTATGAGTGGTAATATCTAGTGATTAGGATTTGTCATTCGATATTATTTTTTTATTTTATAAGCAAATTTTATAAACAAATGCATTGTTTGGTGATTTATAGTCAGAAAGTAATAGTTTTTTTTATCGTCTTCAAATTACACAAGTGGTGATGTTTATTGAGGAAGAATTGTCAATCGATATTATTTGTTCTTGTTTTAAACAAATTTTATGAACAAATGCATAGTTTGACCTTTTGTAGATAGAAAGTGATCGTTTTTCTTTCTACTCGTCTTCAAATTACATAAGTGGTGCTATTTCGTGACAAAGAATTGTCAATCGATATTATTTGTTTTTTTTTGTAAACAAATTTTTTAAATAAATGCGTGTGGTCATTTATAGACAGAGAGTAATACTTTTTCTTTCTAATCGCCTTCAAATGACAAAAGTGGTGATGTTTAGTGATGACGAATTGTCAATCCACATTGCTTGTTTATGACGAACAAATTTAAGAAACAAATGCATAGTTTGACCATGTATAGGTAGAAAGTGATCGTTTTTCTTTCTAATCGTATTCAAAGTGTCTTCAAAGTGGAGCATGAATGAATTTGAAATGGATCCTGAAATCATTGAAATGATTGACAAGTACAACTTGGAAGATAATTCTTCTGGAACATAACAAAGCTTTTCCAGTGATATCATTTGAAGGCAATAATAAAACACGATCACTTTCTAATTATAAATGGTCGAACTATGCATTTTTTTATTAAATTTGTTTACGGTAGAAGCAAATGATATCGATTGACAATTGTTCGTCACTGAATATCACCACTTATGTGATTTGAAGACGATTAGAAAGAAAAACGAACACTTTCTAATTATAAATGGTCAAACTATCCATTTGTTCATCACATTTGTGTACGAAATAAACAAATAATATCGATTGACAAGTCTTCATCGCTAAAAATCGCCACTTATGTAAATTGGTTTATAAAATAAGCAAAATACACCACTCAACAAATTTGTATCATGAAACATGATCCTGTTGCTAAAATCAAGCAATTTCAACTTGAAAATATACTTTGTAAGCAAAATTTCCAGTATTTCACGTATATTTTTTGGAAACTTCGACATTCATTTAAAAAAAATGAAAAAAAAAACGATTAGGAAAATGGGTCAATATTCTGAATATTGAAGGTACTCTTAAATGAAATGCAAAATTACCAAAACTCCCAACAGAAACAGAACGGGTTAACCGAGTTTTTCCTCTCTTTTTTCAATCATCTCGTCATTATGTAAGGAATCTGATGTAGCATATTGAAATTCAATTTCTTAATATTTGATTAATTATCAATTTCGTTCAACCGTCTCGAATCATCTAACGCTCTAAGAATAAGAAGTTTGATTTTGGCTGCGATGCATATTTCCGGGGTTGTTGTCTTTTCTTCCTCTTTTTCTTTCTCAACATCCTGGATCGGTTCCGTTTCGCTAGCTTCTTCGGCGTATTTCAAATTATCCTCATTTCCCCTGACAGGTGAACGTGGTAGTTTTTCCTTTTTTCTAAAAGCTTCTTTATTTAATCCATAAAACTTCGGGTCTTCTGGTTTCCGTGTGATAAAACTTTCCATTTTCTGTGCACTTTTGCCATTCGCCTCCCTTTCGTTCTCCTTTTTACTTATTCTTCCTCGTCCCCTTTTTTCTCCGGTGTACTAATTTTTTTGTTTATTTCCGCAGTACTCACCTCTGACCGTTGCAAGTCGCCACTTTTTAGGTTGTCTCGATCCTCTGGGCTACTTTCACGGTCCCCACTATTGTCCCGGAAGTCCTGACCGACTGGTGGCGCCATTTGTTGGTTTTTGTCCAAACCCATGTTGGAATTTACACTTCTGGTTAACATAACCTAAACAGTCTATCACTCACTTTAGGGCACAAAATACACCTAAGTATCACTTTTCCCAAAACTTCAGAGAAACAACACACTGGTTACTTGGACAATTCCCGCAACCTCTATGCCCACGCGTACCGCATTCTCAAGCTCCGAAAACGAACCTAAATAATTGTAAAATAGACAAGGTTAAATTTGCGATAATGTCATGTTAAAAAAATTCCAAATGATTTCATTCTAATTTCAATAATTTAAAAAGTTATAATTTTAAAAAGAAAGCCTTTTAATACATGGCTGGCTATAAATTCAGAACACTCAAAATCGCAGTTCAACATTAAAAAAATTAGTGACACTTCTTTTCACCATTTTTTCAGAATTAAGCAATTTCCAATTAACAGCCTTAAGAATTGGGAAAAATTTAATATTACAAACATGTAAAGAATAATTATAAGGAAATTTTATAAATTCAAGAATTTCAAATTAACGCCGCATTTAAATGTCAGCGATTAATCATTATTTTCAATTTGAATCGCTCAAGATTGTATATTTTTAGTTATAAATTTGTAGTAGTAAAACTGTTTTTCGAGGGCATCAAAATAAAGTCGTTAATTTGGGTGGTTTCTGCTTTGTAAGTGTATATTTTTTAATGTTGTTTGTTTGAAAATTTGGACACATTAAGTTGTGAATGAATATTTTAGAGAAATTTAAAGAAAGCTTGCAAGTTGAAGTTTTTTAAACCTTTTTTAAGCTTCAAATCTTTAAGGCAATAAGTTTTGTATCTAAATTGAAGAAAGAAACTTTACCACGCTTCGAATTATCGGAATCATCAAATTAACAATTCAAGTATCTGAAAATATATAATTTTATGCTATAAAATTCAGATGCTGCAAGGAATTGGGATATGTAGTTTTATAACGTTATCAAAAAGGTTAGAAAAGTCGAATTAAAATGTTTCTGCTCGTCGAATTTGTAATAGGTAAAGTTAAGTTCTTTGCATATACTGATTATATTTCTCTTGTACAAAAAATTGTATACACAGAATATAGTTCACACAGGATTGAATATTATTAAATTTTTCCTACACTAATTTATTTATTTACAGAATGTATCCTTCACAGAAATAAATATTTATTTTATTCTGAAAACATTTTCAAAACATCATACAAAAAAATATGTCCAATATTTCTCCTGTACAAAATATATTCGACACAAAATATTAAAAACAGTAGATAAAATACTTTCTACACATTGTAGATGTTTCTTGATACTACAACTACATGCTGTGATACTTATTAATAATATGTTTATCATCTTTGAAATTTTGGTAATTTCAATTTAAAATTATAGTTTTAAATGCGCAATTCTCGAACAGTTTAATTTTTGAGACCATAAAATTAAAGTGTTTTGCTTCAAAAGCTTAAATTAAAAAATATTTAGTATTCAATTTATTAATTTATGGATGTTTCCAATTTCATGTTTCACAATGATGTAGTTTTAAGTTCAAATATTAGAAATATTAAGACCATTTCACTATTAAATCTTTCAATATTGCAAAATATTATTTTGAAAAGCTTGATAGTTTTAAATTTAATAGCTTTAGATATATGGTAAATATTCTAAATTGTTTGGTTTCAATTTTAATTAGTTTTAATTTAAAAAGTTTTAGATTTAAATTTAATTTAAATGCCTCCAGCATACATTAAAAACTAATTCAAACCTAGTTTTTTTCTTTATTTTGTTTATACTCTCTCCCTTTTACGGGTTTGAGAGTCTTTACATAACAGTTACATATATTCGTACAAAAAAGCCTTATACTACCTTACTAACTATTTGCTACATATCGTCTTAAAATTATTATTCTTAGTTCTAAACGCTTGCGACTTTGCCCTGGGCTTCCATTTCCTCTTACCATTATCAATCTCAATAGTGAACCTGATTCCGCAACACTAATTCGTAATTCTCTTTCTTAAGGAGTCATTTTTTGGCTTTCTTTTTTTTCTACCCTGTGCAACCAGCTTTCTCTCTCAGATCTTCGAACTTTTTCATCCATCCCTCCCCCTGACCATTTTCATTCAGAATCCATTTAATTCTCTCTTCTATACTCTCCCCTCCCCCTTCATCACCTGTACACCTCTCTAGCACATGCAACCATGTTTCCTGCTCATACCTACATACTCTACACCGATTCTCTTCTTCATGCATCCAATACCTACAGGCTTTTACACCCTCTCCCATTCTGAATCTCACCACTCTATTCCATTTGCTCTCCTTTTGAATCTTTTTCAGGTACTCTGGTGCTCCCTGCCTCTTAACCATTCTGGACCAGCTGTTGTATCTTGAATCTGCGATTTTTCCCATCTTTCCTCCCCTAGCCTTGCCTTTATGTTTTCCTCTATTTCCTCCCACTCTCTACCCACCCCTTGCATACCACACTTACACCTCATTTCATATCTCTCATTCTCCCATTTTGAGCTCCCCACGTTGCCCCTCCTCTCTTTGTCCATAATCTCCCGAGCACACACATGTGCAATTTTGCTTCCCTCTCCCCTTCTTAGTTTCTCTTCTAGGTTCCATGCTCTTTTCACTTGCCTGAACACCATTTTTTCTCTTCCTAATTCTTCCCTTAGCATATAACCTGGGCAGCTCCAACTTACTCCCACAACCCATCTCAAAAATCTCTCATGCATACTTTCCACTCTCTTATGTTCTTTCCATCCCCAAATTTCTACTCCATAGCTTAACACTGACCATACTAACACATCAAACATCCACACTCTCATCTTCCAGTCGTCCTTGAACCTTCTTTTTCCTATACCCCATACTTGTCCCATTACTTTGCTCGCGCATTCTAATCTCTTTCTCACCTGCAGTTCGCTTCCTCCTCGCGTTTCGAACCAAAATCCTAGGTAGCAAAACTCCTCCACCAATTCCACCACTACGTCATTTATCTTTCATTCGTACTCTACTCTAGCCTTTTTATTTCGAAAACACATAATCTTAGTCTTGTTCACATTCACTGTTAAACCCTTTCCTCTCACATAGTCTTCGAACACTCTCATCATCAGATTCATACCTCTTTCATCATCCGCTACTAGAACTACATCATTTGCATATGCTACTGAGTACACTTTTCCTGTTCCCAGCATTGTCCCCCCCTTCCCTTTCTTCTTCAACTTCTCCTCTAAGTCTGCCAGCAGAATACCAAACAGAAGTGGGCTCAATGGGCATCCTTGCCTGAGCCCCCTTCCTGTCCAGAATTCCTCTCCTTTCTTGTCTCCTATCTTCACCCTTATCTTAGTTTCCACAAATATTTCTTTTATCCTCTCTATTAGTTCTTCGACTACTCCTCTCTCTTTCATGGCTGCCCATAACACCCTCCTGTTAACTGAGTCAAATGCTGCCTTGAAATTGACAAACAGTGCGACTAGTTTTCCTTTCTTTCGCCCCAGGTTCCTATTGACTAGATAGTTGAGCACGTAGATGTTATCTGTGGTTCCCATCCCTTTTCTAAAACCGGTTTGATTGTGTGGTATACTTCCCTTTTCTTCTACCTGTCTTTCTAACCTCCCTCTAAGCACTTCCGCATACATTTTATATCCCACCGACATGAGTGTGATCCCTCTATATTGCTCTACACTTTTGCCCTCTCCTTTCTTAATCAACGGTACTACAAGCCCTGTCTTCCATTCCTCCGGCCACCCTTCTCCTTTCCATACCTTATTGCAAATCTTCCATATCTCTTCTCTCACTCCTAATCCTCCATATTTCAGTGCTTCATTCTCCAAGCCATCTTCCCCTGTTGCCTTATTTCTTTTCAACCGAGCAATCGCCTCATTTACCTCTTCCCTACTAATCTCGTTTTCGCTGCCCTCGTCTCCCTCTACCACTTTTCTTCCTTCTCCCTTTACCCTATTTTCCACGCTTCCTAACAGCCCCTTGAAGTGCTTCGTCCACTCTTTCATTCCTATTTCTTCATTTATGCCCTTCCTTCCTCCTCTTTCCCTGTTTATCACTTCCCATTCCCTCCCTTCCTTTACCGCTTTCTCTACCTCTGCCATGTATCTTTCTTTCTCCTTCTGTCTTTTCTCTTTATCATTCCTTCGTGCTCTTTCTTTCTCCTGTTGAGTTCTTTTTTTTCCATTTCCCCGTTCCTCCATTTTCTCACACTTTCCTTCATCCTATCTTTACTTTCCCTGCATTCATCGTCCCGCCAACCTCCCCTAATCCCCTCTTCTTCTTTTCTTGGGCTCACCTCTTCCCTTACCTTATCAATCCCTCCTTTGAGATTCTCTAGCAGCTTGTCTACTCCTTCCTCCTATAACAATTCTTTCCTTCTTCCTATAGCAATCTTGTTTTGTATTTTTTTGTTAATTTTCAATGTAATATGTTAAAGTCGGCAATCGACAATTTTGGTGAAATGCAATTCAATTCAAATATGGTGAATTGCATTTAATATCCAATTGTTAAATCGCAATTGAAAAATTCGTCAGTGAATTGAATAGAATGTCTGCAACTGCAATGAATTGTATATATGCAATAGAACCAGTGAGCGGTCTATTGCATTGAATTGTTTCACAAGCCAATGAACCGTCTTTTGCATTAAATTGACGACTTTCAATTCAAAGAAAATTTGTAAATGGTTTTATACAATGCAATAGAGGTTAATGTGAAAATGGAGATTGGTCATGCGATGCATCTAATTGATTTGAATCGCACATCAATTTATAGACCGGAATTTCTTTTAATTGGAGTTTTGCAATAAAATTTTAACTTCTTGAATAATAAAATAATACGTTAATAAATAGTATTAATGAAGAGATTGAAGTGTTTAATTGATAATAAGGAATACAAATTGTTATATAATTTGTTCCTTTGGACTAAAGTTCGGTAAATATTGATTGTTTAATGAGAATAAAAAGTGACTTTGGACATAAATTAACAATATAATAGAAATAATATTTATCAAATTTTGTTGGCTTAAAGTACTTATTAAAACTAATTCAGTATTTAATGAATAAAGTAAAATATTTAAATTGAAAAATAATTGAAAAAATCACTCATTGTTGAAGTTTAACCAAATATATTTTCAAATTATATGCGTTTAATAATATAATAAATAAAAAAGGTGTGATTTCTACTAAATTCAAAATCAACATAAATATTTTTTAAATGGAAAAGTTTGGTCTAATTAAGAGAATGAAATATAATACATTTTAAATAATTTTGTAACTTCTAAGAGTTACTTAGGTATATTTAAAACAGTGAAATGAGTGAAGATGTTACTTTTTCCAGAATACGAATTATTTATAAAAATCACTGGGATGATAACATAAGGAAGACTTTGAAGAAGGCATACTTTACAAATTTGCATTGAATTGAAAATTTACAATCAAATTCTATTTATTTTATTGCATTCATTTGAAAACTGACAATTCAATTCAATGGCCATCATTACGTAATGATGAAATGCCACAAATTGCATCTTTACGATTTAAATACATTGCGTCAATTCAAATCCATTGAGGTACGTTCAATGATAATTCTACCAATTGCATTTAGTTGCAAATGCTCATTTCAACATTTCCATTTAAATACAATTGGCCTTTTTTATTTGCAGGGTAATAATTCTTAATGAAGTGTTGAAAATTATTCGATTTAAGATCTTAAAATTATATTAGCAAAACTCGAAATAAATCAAAGTTAAACTATCTGAAATTTATGCATCGGAATTAAATATGTTCTTTAATTTTGAATGCTTACAAGCTTAGAATTCTGAATTTTCATGTCGAATGCTAAATTTTCAATATTTACATTTTTAACTTTCAAATTATTCAAATATATATAAAGTAAGTAACATTTAAAAAAATTTTAAGTATACAAAGGTTTTATTATCACAATTCTTGGTGTCTAAAATTGATTTTCAGTTTCAAATGAAATTCGGATCTTTTAATTTTCAACGTTCCGCAGCAGAAATTTTGTCATTTTTTATGTTTTTCGTGTAAAATTACTTTTTTTGCATTTTTATTGGAATAATTCAATTTTAATAGTTTACAATTAAAAATTTTCTATTTTAAACGGTGAGTATACTGGTGAATTTAGTTTTTGATCTTAGAAAAATTTGTCTTATCAATTTTAATATTAAATGATAATTTTTTGATATAGTAACAGTTTAAAATTCTAGACTTTCAGAAGCTTGGACTTTGAAACATTTAATTTAGTTTTAAATTTTAAATTATCATTTTAATCGCTTTTGAAATCGAAATTATTTGAAGTGACATGTTTTTAATTTTGAATTATTCAACTTTGAACTCTTTTAATCAGAAATAATACAATCTTGGTTCTCTTGAATTTTAAATAATCCAATTTTGAAAATTATAATCTGAAAATATTTCATTTATAACTTTTTGAAATGATCCTATTTTCGAAATTTTAATCTGTATTCATTCAGTTTCGAGATTCTTCAATTGAAAATGAAATCGTTTATTTTGAATGTTTTCACTTAGCAAAGATGGAATTTCAACTCCTTTCTAATGAAATTGTTTAATTTTCAACATTTTTGGCTTTATATTTTTAATTTCAAGAGCTTCTGATTCTAAAATTTTCAGTTTCAAACATTTTTAATTTAAAATTACTGAATTTAAAAGTCTTTTATTCAGAAATGATACAAGTTCAATTTCTTCTTATTCCATTCAAAATACAATTTGTCCTTTTTCAAATTTTACGTAATCTAAAATTGTTTGATTTAGAACGTTTTCAATTCAAATTTTTTTAATGCATTGTACACGTATCTATTTATTTTTAATTTAAAAAGCTTTCAATTCGAAGTTCTTAATTATGAATTTTGAGAAAATTTCGGAATAGAATCATTAATATTTAATTGTGTATAAAAAAATTCTGTATGTATAAAATATTTTGCGTAAAAACAGTGTTTTTCTATTCCTGAGGAAAATATATTTAGCTTGAGAGATGACAAAGTGATATAAGTTTACATAAATTAGTTCGAAGAGTGAGAATATCACCCCACTGACTAACAATGTCTGAGACATGTTCTGTAATTAAATTATTTCTCCTTAACTTTAAGTTAACTGCCTTCGCGCCTTTGAGAAATATCACAAACTTCTCTCAAAAATATATAACACTTTGCAGTTTACCTTTTCCAAAAACGTTTGAAACCTCTTCAAGTTCTCCGAGGCCACAACTTGATTTTCTTAAAAGAGATTGACGCCTCGCGCTGCTAATTCTTTGTCGTCGATACATTGTTTTGCATTGTTAAATAGTATAGTGTGTATCGAGGGCGTAAAGAGGACTATTTTGACGAGTGTAAATTTGCTGACCGAGCGAAGCGAGGACGATAGTCATACGAGCCAAAATAGCTTTACGCCTTTGATACACACCATACTTTTTGTCCCCCTCCTTGAAAACAAGCATGTGAAGCAGATAGATGATGTTTAGTGTACTGGAAAATTTCAGATTATGGTTGAAAGGCAGAAATAGGGTACTTTGCAGAAGGGAGACTGTCGGGTCTAGCAATACAATTTTTTCAAAGATAAAGATCAATTCGTCCATATTTTCACTTGCGGGGTGCAGTGCATGTGTAGCCGGCGTAAAGTCGTATGTAGCGGGCGTAAAGTTCCATGTAGCGGGCGTAAAGTTTCATGTTGGCCCGGCGGCGGAGTGCGCATCTGCGAACGTCACTGGGCTGGAAGCGGTCACATTACGCCTGCTTCACGTGCATGCAATGGCGCGTTTTCAAGGGGGTTCAAACAAAAATAAAATTATTGTTAAATGAGACAAATTATGATGCACAACATAACCTTAAAATTGTAAGGCTACACCCGCTACACTGAACGATTCCAAGCCTCCTGGCTCATATTGTGAGAATAATGACAAGTAAATTCGATAGTTTTTCACAGTACTTTGGTAAACTGTACTGATAATTAATAACTTTTTAATGTTTACTCCATGCTCAAATAATGCGTTTCATGAACTAGAAGTTAGGTAAAGCTAATGTTCTCGCGCCATTTTCCTGTTGCGTTTCAGCGCGTTTCTCTTCCAAGATCACGAGAAAATGCAATATTAAAAAATGAAAAATTACCAGAATTAAAACTTGGGGCGTAAATTAAGTTTATTTATTTTTATTTTTTTTTTTTATTTTAATAAACTTAGCTTAAAACAAATTTGACGTACTTGAACATTGAAGGACCTGAACTATGATTTTGAATTTTTTGAATTATACCGCATACGCACAAATCCTCACAAGACTTTTCCCTCCCATTCCGCCATACATAACGCACTACCGCCACCCCATGATGATTGTCATTATTTTGTGCATTTTTTTCGTTATTATTTTGAAAGTTAAAACAAAGCAAAAAATATTTGTTGAAAATCCGACCTTTTGGTTTGAAAATTCATGTCTGCTTGTAGCAATTTTTTACCAACAATTAATTTTTTGAGTTGAAAATTTAACTATTTTGTTTTAAATAAACCTTGTTTTTTTTAATTTGTATTTTCGGCTTCGAAATTCCACAGTTTTCTAGAAAATACGTCTTTTTAGCTTATAAATTCAACTGTTTGTTGAAAATTCGTCTTTTTGGGTTGAAAAATCTTTTATGTTCATATACAAAATTGAACTATTTGGTTAAAAATTAACAATTCGGTTGAAATTTTGTTCTCTATTTACTGACAAATCTTTCCTGTTTGAAAATTTTATTCTTCTGATGAAAATCCGTCTTTTCGGATTGAAAATTCATCTCTTTTTGCAGCAGTTTTATTTTACTTGATTAAAAATGCAACTGTTTGGTTAAAAATTAATCTGTCTTCGTTGAGGATTTAACTATTTTGTTGGAAATTCCCCCTATTTGGTTGAATTAAACTGTCTTTGATATAAAATTATAATTTGATTCGGTTGAAATATCAACTATTATATTTGTGGTTAAGAATTCATTGTATTTATTGAAAATTGAACTACTTAATTGAAAGTTGAACTTCTTTGTTAAAAATTAACTTAATTATTTGAAGATCAATCTCCTTGGTTGTAAAATTTGTTTCTTTTTTTTGTTGAAAATCAATTTTTTGAGTTAAGAATTTAACTATTCCATTCGTGGTTGAAAATTAATCGTTTTCAGTTGAAAATTCAACAGTTTGTTAAAAAAGAACCTTCTTTCAAAATTCACATCGCGGCTTAAACCATTTAATATGCAAAAACAATAATAATTGACTACCTAAAAAGAGTTTATAATAAATCATATTTCT